>PVJA010019692.1:0-11358 GCA_004027025.1 Myocastor coypus
TAAAAGATTCTTTAAAAAAAAAAAAAAAAAAAAGAATTTTTAGGGGTAGGGGCCTGGCGGGATGGCTCAGTGGTCTAAAGCGCCTGCTTGGGGAAGCTTGGGTGGCTTCAGGGACCGCGGTTCGATCCCCGGCACCACATGCTGCGCCAGTTCTGCCCTCAGCGTGGGCTGAGCCGGCCATAAAAATGAGTGAATAAACAAACAAAGGTTCTGAAACAAGAATAAAAATAATAAATAAAAATAAAAATAAATTCTAAAAAAAAAAAGAATTTTTAGGGGCCCAGTGGGATGGCTCAGTGGTCTAAAGCGCCTGCTTGGGAAAGCTTGGGCGGCTGCAGGGACCGTGGTTCGATCCCGGGCACCACATGATGCACCAGCCCTGCCCTCAGGGCTAGCTGAGCTGGCCATAAAAATGAGTGAATAAACAAAGGTTGTAAAACAAGAAAAAAAAAAATAAAATAAAATAAAAAAATTTAAAATTTTATTTATTTATTTAGAATTTTTATTTATTTATTTATTTTTTCTTGTTTTCAGAACCTTTGTCTGTTTATTCACTCATTTCTATGGGCAGGGCTGGCACAGCATGTGGTGCCAGGGATCCAACGGAGGTCCCTGCAGCCGCCCAAGCTTTCCCAAGCAGGCGCTTTAGACCACTGAGCCATCCCGCCGGGCCCCTATTTTTTAATTTTTTTCTTGTTTCAGAACTTTTGTTTGTTTGTTTATTTATTTTTATGGCCGGCTCAGCCTGCCCCGAGGGCAGGGCTGGTGCAGCATGTGGTGCTGGGGATCTAACCTCGGTCCCTGTAGCCACCCAAGCTTTCCTAAACAGGCGCTTTAGACCATTGAGCCATCCTGCCGGGCCCTGAGACCCTTCTTAAAAAGACAAAACAAAACAAAAACAAATACAACAAACCCCCCAAAAACCTGATATCCAAAGTTAAAGGGGGAAAGGTTTATGTAGTTCACAGTTTGTAGAGGTTTCAGTCCATAAATCAGCTGGCTCCAAGGCATGGTGGCACATGGCAGAGTTAATAGTTTATGGTGGTGGAAGACAGTGAAAGCAACATCAGAGTGTAGGATAAGCCTCTCTCTGTCCTTCATATTGTTTCCAGTCTACCAGGATTAGGGCAGTGTCAGTCTAATCACTGGGCTGATTCAGCAGTCCCTCGTCCTTAATCCCAGCACCCTTAATCCCAGTATTGTTCTTAGGAATCAGTCACACACTCTAGATTCAGCCATCTCAGAAAAAATCCTCTGTGATTGAGGGAGGCTTTAAGGGATGTCCCACTTGGAGCTGTTCCATTTTGGGTGCTAGCATGGCTAAGAGTTCATTTTGAACGTTTTCTTCTATCACCTGTGTCCCTACCTAACATTCTGAATGCACAGTATGAGTAATGCTTATTTTGATATTCTTGCTTGCTTGTTCTAATACCTATGTCATTTCCAGGCTTGTTTTAATTAGTTGATGATTCTCAGGATGGATTTTTTTTTTTTTTTTTTTTTTTTCAGGGGCCAGGGTTCAAGCTCACGATGTTTCACTTGCCAGGCAGGCACTTGTGCCATGGAGCTCTCTCCCTAGCCTCTGGATTATGTTCTTGCATACCTGATAATCTTTTAAATTAATTAATTAATTAATTTGTATTGTGACCGGCTCAGCCTGCCGTGGGGGTGGCCCTGGCACAGCATGTGGTGCTGGGGATCAAACTATGGTCCCTGACGTTGCCTGAGCTTTCCTAAGCAAGCACTTTAGACCACTGAACCACCTTGCCAGCCCATACCTGATCGATCATCTTTGGTTAGAAGCCAGACATTGAGAAGTTTACCCTATTAGGCTGGATTTTTTTTTTTTCAGTACTGCGGATTGAACTCAGGGCCTTAAACTTGCCAGGCAAGGGTTTATTCTACTGAGCTATCTCCCCAGACCTACCCCCTTTTTTAATTTGTATTTTAGTAAGAGTCTACAGAGTCTCACTATGTAGATTGGACTCATAGTGATCCACCTGTGTTCACCCTTCCAAGAGCTGGCATTATAGGCATGTGCCACTGTGCTTAGTCTCAATCACTGTCTCTGTGCCCAGGGCCTGGGGCAGGACAAGAAGGGCATGCCAGGGATCAAACCCAGCTGCTGTGTCTGGCTAAACAGGCACTTAAATCCGCTGAACTATTTGGCGGGCCCTAAGCCAGATAGTTTTTTTTTTTTTTTTCTTTTTGAGATAGGGTCTCATTATGCAGTTCAGGCTGGCCTTGAGTTCACTTTTGTAGCCCAGTCAAACTCACACTGATCCTCCTGCCTCAGCCTCCCAAGTTCTGGGATTACAGGCATGCACCACCATGCCTGGCTAGGCTGGATAGTTTTGTATTCATATAACTACCTCTGAGTATTGATGTGCGATGTAGTTAAGTCACTTCAAATTAGTTGGATTTTTTTTTACAATTTTTTTTATTTTATTTTATTATTATTATTATTATTATTATTATTATTATTATTATTATTATTTGCTTTTGCTTTTTGAGACAGGGTCTCACTGTGCAGTTCAGGCTGGCTTTGAGCTCACTTTTGTAGCCCAGGCTGGTCTTGAACTCGCAATGATCCTCCTGCCTCAGCCTCCCAAGTGCTGGGATTACAGGCATGCGCCACCATGCCCGGCTTATTTTTTTTCTTGTTTCAGAACTTTTGTTTGTTTGTTTATTTATTTTTATGGCCGGCTCAGCCTGCCCTGAGGGCAGGGCTGGTGCAGCATGTGGTGCCAGGGATGGAACCAAGGTCCCTGCAGCCGCCTAAGCTTTGCTAAGCAGGCACTTTAGACCACTGAGCCATCCTGCCGGGCCCCTTGATTCTTTCTTGAGTTTTGCCTTTATGACTGGTTAGTTTTTATTTTATTATGGCGGGCTCAGCCTGCCCTGGGGGTGGGGCTGGCACGGCATGTGGTGCCGGGGAGCAAACCATGGTCCCAGCGGTTGCCTAAGCTTGCCTAAGCAGGCGCTTTGGACCACTGAACCATCTCGCTGGCCCGTGACTTGTTAGTTGTGTACTGAGTTGTGTTCCTAAGATTTATTATTTCCTACTACTGAGGCAAACCCTTTCCAAGTGTGACAGCCAGTGTTGTGAGGATGCTGAGTTGCTCTAGCTCAGCTAGCAGTAACAGCCACTATTCTGGGTGAGTGGTGGATACTTTTCTCTAATCCTTTTGAGTGACTGTCCCACCTTCACCCCTGGACTCATGCACAGACTCTGGCAGGTGCCCACCTGAATGCTTGCTGGGCACTGCAGATGTGCAGGGCACTCTCCTCTTGGCTCCTGAGCCTATGGCTCAGGCACCTTGGTCTCTCCAGACTCTAAGTTACCCTGAGACCTCTGTGTGGGTTCCCTGTCTCTGTGCCATGGCTTAGGAATTCTCTCTAACAGTAACCTGTGACAGTCAATTGTAGGGCATCACCTCATGTTCTTTGTCTTTCAGGAATTACTGTGATTTATTGCATGGTGTCTAGTGTCTTCAAAACTATGGTGATGCACACATATAATCCCAGCACTCAGGAGGCTGAGGCAGGAGGATTGCTGCAAGTTGAAGGCCAGCCTGAACTGCATAGCAAGTTCAAAAAGACAAAACAAAACACAACTATTGATTCACGTACTTTTTTTGGGTCTGATTTTATTTTGAATTGTTTTACATTGGAGAGAAATTGGTCATATTACTTTATGTTGAAGGGTTTTCATTTCTTTTTTTCTTTGTACTGAAATGGAAGTCAGGATCTCATGCTTGTTAGGCAGGATCCGTGCTGCTGAACTATATCCCCAGTCCCATATTTCTTCATTTTGAAGGGAAGTTGAAGTATCACTTAATAAACATTGCTTAATTCACTCTGCTCTCTGAGCCTCCCAGATACTGACGGCTGTCTCCAGAACTGTGGTCGCAGTGCTTAGTGCGCAGTAGGTGCTCCATGTTGGTTGCAGGCAGGCACAGTACTGACCTCTGCCCTCTGCCCCTGCCTCTGCCCCCAGGGCGCTGCACTTGGCTGTGATTCATCAGCATGAGCCCTTCCTGGACTTCCTCTTGGGCTTCTCCGCTGGCACTGAGTACCTGGACCTGCAGAATGATCTAGGCCAAGTAAGCCACAGGGGACAGTGCAAGGTATGGGATCCCGGGTCCTCTGCGTGTCCTTAACCTCTGCTCTCTGCTCCCGTAGACAGCCCTGCACTTGGCAGCTATCCTAGGGGAGGCATCCACCGTGAAGAAGTTGTACGCAGCGGGCGCAGGGTTGCTGGTGGGGGAGCGTGGGGGTCACACTGCCTTACACCTGGCCTGTCGTGTGGGGGCCCCCGCTTGCGCTCGCGTGCTGCTCCAGCCTCGCCCCCGGGAAGCTTCCTACAGCTACCTCACACAGAGCCGAGACCGTACCCCAGATACCAGCCATACCCCTGCTGCCTTGCATCCTGAGCCTGAGTTGGAGAAGGAGGAGGAGAATGAGGAAGACTGGAAGCTACAGCTGGAGGCTGAGAACTATGAGGGTGAGGGTTGGGGGCTGGGTACCTCTGGGCTCAGCTTTGCTAACTCAGAACCCAGTCCCTTGGAAAATCAAGCCTAGGCTTCAGGGACCCTGGTATCAGGACCAGGCATCACCACTCATACCCTGGATAATGGAGAGTGGGACATAAGGGATCCAGGATGGTGGCTTCAGACCACTTAGGACCCAGAGCCCAAGCTGCCAGGGTCCAGGGTTGATCCAAGCTTACCTCCCACCTGCAAGGTGCAATCCCTCTGGGGTCACTTTTTAGGCACACAGCACAGCCCCTGCCCACCGAGGACTCAGGGATTGAGAGCCTGGCTTTGCAGGTCTCCAGGGTCCCAGCCCCAGGCAGCAGGGTGCAGAGCCAGCAGCCTTATCCACCGGGCTCATGGGGAAGGATCTGTCTCCCAGAGCCCTGGCTCTGAGTCTCAGATACCTGAGCAGGAAACTCAGCTGTCAGGGCCAGGGCCCTCCACAATGGACGGAGGTATCTGGTGTTAAGCCCACCCTCCAATCTAAGGAAGGTGACAGGCTCTTGAGCTGCTCAGGCCCCAGATCCTTTGTGAAATGAGACCAGAGACTCAGGTGTACTAGCCCATGATCCAGAGCTCCCATCCAAAGGCCCCAGACTCCTCACCTTGGAACCCATACATCCCCTTACCAGAGATGAGGCAGGACCCTCAGACCACCTTGGACTCAGGCATCTGATATCATGCTTGTTTCATGTACCTGGGATGGCCCTCCTGGAGGATGATAGCACTGGTGGCCCAGGGACCTCACCCCATTGTCTGATACCCTTTACTCTGTTCCCAGGCCACACACCACTCCATGTGGCAGTCATCCACAAAGATGCAGAAATGGTCCGTGTGCTCCAGGATGCTGGAGCTGACCTCAACAAACCGGTGAGGCACTGTAGGCGCAGGTGTGTGTGTGTGTGTGTGTGTGTGTGTGGTCTGCACATCAGGCTGCTGACCTCCACTGTACTCTACAGGAGCCCACATGTGGCCGGAGTCCCCTGCACTTGGCGGTGGAGGCACAGGCAGCTGATGTGCTGGAGCTTCTCCTGAGGGCGGGTGCTAACCCCACCGCCCGCATGTATGGGGGCCGCACCCCACTGGGCAGTGCTCTGCTCCGGCACAATGCTGCCCTTGCCCACCTCCTCCGCTTACATGGAGCCCCTGAACCTGAGGATGAGGATGAGAAGCCTGGCCCCTGCAGCAGCAGTAGCAGTAGTGACAGTGACAGTGACAGCAGAGATGAAGGCGTGAGTCAGGAAGAAGGTGGGAGGGGGCAGCCTGGCAAGGGTCAAGAAAGCAAGGTGACTAGGTGATGCTGAGATCAGTGGCCCTTGGGGCCACTGCTGTTAGGGAACTCAGAAGCTGTGGAAGTGATGTGGGCAGTGGCGAGTACTGGATGAGGGTGGCAGGAAGGTGGGCAGAGGTGGTGTAAAAGCTGAGGCAGGGGCTGGGGAGATAGCTCCGTGGCACAAGTGCCTGCCTGGCAAGTGCAAGGTCGTGAGTTTGAACCCCAGTCCCACCAAAAAAAAAAAAAAAAAAAAAAAAACTGAGGCAGTGGCGGGTACAGCTTGGGCAAAGGGGGAGAGATCGTGGTTGTAATGAGTGGATACAGCATAGGAAGGGATTTGTGGGTGCAGAAGTTGGAGAACTTGGGCTGCTGGTGGGTGACTGGCAGCAGAGATTAGAACACAGCTGCCAGGAGAGGGGAGGGGAGGTTTTTACTGGAGAACCCAAGTGTGGGGGATATTGGCAACATGGGGTGGTGGGGTGGGGGACTGAGGAATTTAGGCTAAGGCTGAGGGGTGGAGGGGGGACCTCGAGTTGCCTGTGAGATATAGGCCTGGCCTGTATGGTGGGAGGACCCAGGCCTGAGAGCTGGGACATGGAACGGGTGCTTTGAGCGCCAGACACGGGAAGTTAAACCAGGAACAGGGAACTCAGTTTTGAGGCAAGCACAGATCTGTGTGGCATGTGTGACTTCTTGGGCAGAGGGCAAGGTGGCAGCCACCTGAGCCCCTCTGCCACCTGCTCTGCTCCTAGGATGAATATGATGACATCGTGGTTCACAGTGGCCGGAGCCAAAGCAAGCTTCCTCCTGCCCCAGCATGCACACCTCTTCCTGACAACCCTGATCCCATCTGATTTATTTTAATTAATATAATTGTCAGTTTAATAAAAATCTCTGTTCTGACTAGAGAGCCCAAACTGAAGTGCTCTTCTCAGTTATCCTGGTCAAGCCCCCTCCACCCCCCTCCGCAAGTCAAGGGTTGCACAACAGGCCCCAGTGGTTTTCTTTGTGCTTTATTCACTCAGGTGTTTGTGGGAGGAGGGGTGGTAGGTGTTGAAAGTGTTTCCTTGAGTGACTCTGAGCCTAGCTTCCACAGGGCTCAGACTTGTCCTCTCAGGCTTGGTTCTAAGGTTTCCTGGTCCCTTACAGGTTGGAGTAGAGTGGGGTGCCAGGTTTGGGGTCAACAGTCCTAAGCCCTAAGGCCAGCTAGGGAAAGTGGAAGGGGTGAGGTGGGTCAGCCCTCCCTCCTGAGCGCCTCCCCCAGGATCTCAGTGGCCTTCTTCAGCTCATCACTCAAGTGCTCCAGCTGCTCCATGTCGTGCTCCTGGTGGGATCAGACACAGTGGTCAGTGCCTACCTACCTGCAAAGGCAGGCTGCCCCATGAGTGACCTGTCATCCTGTTAGTGCCACCCATCTTGGTGATATCTTACCCTCCATTGTCCAGCAGTGGTGTCACTCTCTAGCCTACTGAGCCCACTATAGCAGTCACTTTCTTGGTGGCCAACTTGCTGGTTATGGACTGGCAGGGGTGGCTAGCTCGGCTGCTTCTGGGAAGTCCTGGTGGCCTTCTTGGGTGACTGTATTCCTAGAATGCTGGTCTTCCCAGTGACTATAATCTCAGATGGGAAGCACTGTAGCCAACAGAGACCTCGTGTAGATGTTGCTACCTAGACCTTGGCCTTGGCCATTTTGATCTGTTGGTGGCAGATCATCTGTGTGCTGGTGCCCAGTCTGAAAGCTGCTTGTGGCCATGGGGGTGCCCCTCCCCAACTCACCTCCTGCTTTGAAGCACCCTCATCCTTGCGCTTGGCCTCGGCCTCTGGCTGCTGCTGGCGGTAGTGATGGCGGTGCTCTGAGTCTGCATGTCTCTCTTCTGAGACCCTCTCGGTTCCCTGCCACAGGCTGTGGCCCCCATGGTGCACTTCCACACCCTTCTCTGCCTCAAACTGGGATGTCTCCTCATCGCTAGCCTTCTCTGCCACCCGCTTCTGGGGGCCCTCACCACCCTCCAGCCTGCCCTTCCACAGGCCCTCCGTCTCCATGGGCTCTTTTTCTTCCTTGTCCTCTTTCTCCTCCTGCTGGTAGAGCTGGCTATGGAGCTGCTCAGGAGTGGCCTGTTCGTGGCCCTCGGCCTTGTGGGCACTCTCTGTTGCCTCCTCTTCCTCCTCCCTCACTTCCTGGCTAGACCTTGTCTTCCCAGCTTCCTGCTTCCTGGAGTCCCCATGCAGCAATTCCTTTTCCTTGGGGGGCATGTAGCCATAGAGCTCTGTCTTGCATATCTCTGACGGAAAGAGACAGATGCTGTGAGCATCAAGCCTGGAAATTGGGACCTTAAAGGGTTCTAGGTCCTGCCTGAGGTCCCACAGCACAGAACTGGGAGAGGAGGGGCAGATGTTGGGGGTGTTCCCAGCTCCATGCTGTCCCCTGGCAGGAACAGAGTCGGGGGGGGCGGTTGAGGGGGGAGCTGGAGGCCAGGCTGCATCAGGCGGGACTACTGGATAGGTCAGGGGGTGCAGACAGCATGTGGTGGGTGGGAGGGCAGGCGGGGTACCCTGGGCAGAGCCCTAGTGCATTAAGTGGTATCCCGCAGAGGAACTGGAGTCCCCTTACCTTTGTGGAGAAGAGATGTGCAGGGTCCCTGCTGGGCCTGGCCCAGGGTCAGCACCTCAGTGACTACCTCTGCCAGACAGCGAGTCAGCTGGGGGTAGGGGTGAAGGGTCAGATGGCAGGGGAGATGGGGGGGTAGCTCAAGGATTGGGAATTGAGGCTGGGCAGGAAGGGGCCCCCACAGGGTGGGTTGAGGCAAGGGGTCCACGCTCACCTCCTCATGGGGCCTGGGCATCAGGGGAGCGGCAGTGGCTGTGGAGGAGATGGGCACCATCTTCGGTACTGACCCAGCCTTCACCAGGCCCACTGACTGTCTGCCCACCCACCGGCCCCTGGCTGGAGAGTCTGGCACTCACCGGCCCCTAGCAGCAGCAGAAGTGCAGGGACAGGTGTGCAGCGCACCATGGCGGGGTGTCTGGACCTGGGTCCTCAGCTCTGTGGCTGCTGCCAACACCTTATAACCTGCTGGGTGGCCCCACAGGCAAGGAAGTGATGTGGCCACTGCTCCCTCACCCACGTCACTGTGACAGCTGCAGGACGGCCACCCTGCCCATGACCCTCAATTATTCATGGGGCCCCTCACTCTGCATCTACCCCTCAGGCCTCCCGCTCAGAGCACTACAGGGTGAGCGGCTCACCCAGGTTCCAAGCCACACGGGCCATTCACTCACAACCCCCAGCTCCTCTCTCTGCACCTCATTTCCTCATCTGGAAAGTGGGTCTCACCCATCTACTCAAGAGGTAGAGTCAGATTCTGGCCCGAGTGCCTAGCTCCAGCGCTCAGGCAGTGTGCAGCCTAGGACAGCTGCCCAACAACCCTAAAAATGTCCCATTTGTAAGAAGGTGGATGATGACCTACTGCAGCCTGTGGGTGAAGCAGAAACAACGCATGCAGTGCTTAGGCAGTGCCACACCCCACCTGGTGTTCTGCAACACGGGGATGGAACCAAGATCCTCACGAATGCCAGGCAAGTGTCTACCAGAGCTATATCCTTCGTTCCAGTCAGGAAAAGTTTTATTGAACATCTACTCTTTATTTATTTATTTATTTATTTTGTGGGACTGGGGTTTGAACTCATGACCTTGCACTTGCCAGGCAGGCACTTGTGCTATGGAACTATCTTCCAGCCCCTAACCTATTCTTTAAGCTGTGGCACTACAGTAGTGTACAGACCAGCTGGCACCCCAGCCTTGGAGTGCTGAGAAGGGGAGAAACTACACTCACATAAACACACTTTATGTAGGGAAGGCAGAAAGGAACTCAAAGAGGACGGACGTCAGGTCATGCCAACTTTGTCCTTTCCTCTGAGATGGAGCTGAGGGAGAGCTCTAGGCACTGGAAGGCCTTGCTGTCTCAGATGCTGACAAGGAGCAGGGAGACAGGGAAGAGGCTTCTGTGACATCCATGTAGGGATGGGGTGGGCAAGGCCCACTGAGGGGTCTCAGAGAAGACCGAGTGATCAGATTCCGGAAGTGCTGTGAACGGTGGGGTGTGCCCCCCAACAAGCCCACTGAAGCATGGGAAGCATGTCAGGGGCTGGATCTGGGGAGATCTGGGGCTGGAGCCACTTGAGGTGACTGCCCAGCTTGTTCCCAGAGGAGATGGGGGGGCACTAAGCATCCTCACAACCCCCCTGGGTGGCTCTCAAGCCATTGCACAGGTGCTCAGTGACAGTCCTTGTGGTTTGAGATGCCCTGCTGATGGGGTACCGCTGCACAACTGGCAGCGTTTTCCTTGCTCACAGACCCATAGAAGTCTCCGCTCTCTTTATTGGGACTTTCTGTTCAGCCAGGAGGGGAGAAGGGAGGAAGGATGGAGCTCTGATCCCCTTCTACACCCTGGGTATGCCGTTTTCCTGCCGGAGGTAGCCCCCAGAATCACAGGGCTGGCTGACTCCAATGGAGAACCAAGGAGCGGGTGGTGGGTGCCGTGTCTGGGGCTTCTGAGCTCCAGGAGACAGTGAATGCCACAGATGGTGCTGGTGGTTCTCAGCTTGACGCCGGCTGCTGGGGTAGCCTGGGCTTCTGGGGCTGGTTGGGGCCGATGTACCGGAGAGGCATGTGGGTGGGGGCTGTGATCCGATCAGTGCCAAGGTATGGCTGAAGGGCAGGGGGCACGAGGACCGAGCCATCCTGGGGACAGACAGGCCTCAGGATGCTGCCACTGCCCCAGTCCTCCTCCAGCCTCCCTCTGCGATGGGCCCTCTGTACCCCTCACCTTTTGCTGATTGCTCTCTAGAAGGGCGATGAGGACACGGGGGATGGCACAGGCCGTGGCATTTACCTGGGAGGGAGGTGTGCTCAGAGTCAGGCTCGCCAGGGCACTGGGGGGATGTGGGCAGGGGAGGAGGGGTGGTGGGGAGAGGAGGAGGGGTGGTGGGCAGGTGTGTACCAGCCTCACCGTGTGGGCAAAGTGCAGCTCCCCGGCCTCACTTTGGAACATGATGTGCAGGCGGCGACTCTGGAAGTCTGTGCAGTTGGAGGCGCTGGTGACCTGGAGGCAAGAGGGGCTGGGAGGCTCAGCCATGGGGGCCTGCCTATCCTTCCCATTCCCACCACATCCCTGCCACGGCAAGGCAAGCCTCACCTCTCCAAAGTGGCCTCGCCCAGGCATCCAGGCCTCAATGTCAAACTTTCGGTAAGCGGGAAGGCCCAACTCCTGGGTAGGCATGTCCAGGACTCTGCAGCCAGGGACAGAGACACAGTGAAGGTTAGCAGGGTGTTATGGTTTATGTCTAGTTGTCCCCCCAAAGCCTCATGGAGTCATTGGGCGGGGACTTCTAGAGTTTGAGACTTGATCCATGATCCCTGGGATTATAGGTTTTAGTACTGATGGAATTATGGGTGGAAGTACTTCTGGGATTATGGGTGTAGCCTAGGGTGGGAGCTAAGGTGGAGAGCCTGAATGTAATATAAAGAGAGACAGAGAGACAGACTGG
>PVJA010019692.1:18071-38191 GCA_004027025.1 Myocastor coypus
TTTGGTTTTTTTTTTTTTTTTTTGGAATTTTTTATTTATTTATTTTTTCTTGTTGCAGAACCTTTGTTTATTCACTCATTTTTATGGCTGGCTCCACCCGCCCCGAGGGCAGGGCTCGTGCAGCATATGGTGCCTGGGATCAAACCGCAGTCCCTGAAGCTGCCCAAGCTTTCCCAAGCAGGTGCTTTAGACTACTGAGCCATCCCGCTGGGCCCCATTATTTATTTCTCTTAAACCTCATTTATTTGTTTGTGTTATGGCTGGTTCAGTCTGCCCTTGGGTGGGGGTGCACAGCATGTGGTGCCAGGGATTGAGGAGCAGTCGCAGCACTGGCCTTAAGTTTCCTCTGTAGGCACTTTAGACCACTGAGCCATCTCGATGGCCCATTTATTTATTTATTATTATTATTATTATTATTATTTTGGCCCATTTATTTTTGAGGTGAGGTCTCACTGTGCAGTTCAGGCTGGGCTTGCAATTGCTGCGATCTCCCTGCCTCAGCTTCCCAAGTGCTGGGATTACAGGCCTGTGCCACCACACCCAGCCCACAAACTTATTTTAACTCTGAGAACCTCAGTTTCCCCAACTGTAAAGTTTGTATTCTTCCCATATTACAAGGCTGTTGTGTTACATTTGGAAAGCACAGGTTATGGGGCGGGTGAGTGGTGACTGCTACATAGACACCGGAAACTTTTTTTTTTTTTTGAGTGCAGGGGCTGGAACCCTGGGAGTACAAAGCTACTGCCTCAGAACTTTTTACTTATTCTGAGACAGAGTCTAGGGAAGTGGTCCAGGTTGGGCTAGGATTTGTGATCCTTTTATCACAGCTTTCTCAGAAGGTGGGATTATAGGTATGTGTTACACCTATAACACACACCTATAACATGCATTTGGTGTGCCTGGCTGGAGTGTGTGTGTGGTTATTTTTGTTTTGTTTACCCTTGCTTTTTATTTTGAGTGGATTTTTTATTTTTATACTTTATTTTAATACATATTTATCGTATTTGATTATATTTTTGAGACAGGGTCTCACTTTGTAGTTTGCAGGCCTTCACCTCACTATGTAGCCCACGCTGTCTTCAAACTGGTGATCCTCCTGCCTCAGCCTCCCAAGTGCTGGGGTTACACCTGTATGTCAATATGCCTGGCATGGCTAGATTTTTATTTTTATTTTTTATGTTTTTATCTTTGTGACAGGGTCTTGCTATGCAGTTCAGGCTGGCCTTGAACTCACTTTTGTAGCCCAGGCTAGTCTCAAACTCGTACTGATCCTCCCACCTCAGCCTTCCAAGTGCTGGGATTACAGGCATGTGCTACCATATCCAGCTTGGCTAGATTTTTTTTTTTTTTTTTAATTTATTTATTTTTTTCTTGTTTCAGAACCTTTGTTTGCTTATTCACTCATTTTTCTGGCCGACTCAGCCCACCCCGAGGGCAGGGCTGGTGCAGCATGTGGTGCTGGGGATCGAACCGTGGTCCCTGAAGCCTCCCAAGCAGGCGCTTTAGACCACTGAGCCATCCCGCCAGGCCCCTTGGCTAGATTTTTTACATGACTGTTTTAAACCCTTTGTGGAGCCGGGCATGGTGGTGCACTCCTGTAATCCCAGTACTCGGGAGGCTGAGGCAGGAGGATCGGTGTGAGTTCGAGACCAGCCTGGACTACAAAAGTGAGCTCGAGGCTAGCCAGAACTACATAGTGAGACCCTGTCTCAAAAAGACAAAAAACATAACAAAACAAAACAAAAATAACCCTTTCTGGTAGATGTTGCTAGGTTGTCTAACCCAGGATCCATTTTTTCTTCCCTGTATATTTTTTAAACCTTTTATTATTTGGTATAGGGCTTTACTACGTGGCTTGGACTTGTAGTGAGCCTTCTGTTTTAGCCTCCCCAGTGCTGGGATTATAGGCGTGCACCACCATACCTGGTTTCAGTGGCTGGCACAGTGTGCCTGGGGTCCTGGGGCCAGCATGGCATGTGGTACCAGGGATCAAACTTGGATCCTTGTTCTTGCCAGACAGGTGCTTATACTGCTCAGCTATCTCCCTAGCCATTCTCAGTATATCTGACTGTTTATCTTCCTTGCAGACATGGGCCTAGGCTGAGTCCTAAACCATAGCAGTGACCCCCATCACTTTTGCTGGTGATGACATGAGTAGGCCTCACTTGCTCACCAGCAGGGCCTGCACCGCTTCTGTCACAGTGCTTTTCTCTGCCTCCAGGTTCCGTATCTGCTCCCGCAGCTGCCTCAGCTCCTGCCATGTGGAGATCTGTGGGGGGACAGAGGAGGGAGAGATACTGCTGAAGCCTCAACTCCAACCACCCAGGCTTGAGGGTGTTGAAGTGGAGGTCCCTCCTGGCGCCCTAAAAGCCACATCCCCTTCCTCAGGATAAGAACTCTAATGCTGAGGTAGGCAACAGGTTGTCCTGGATTAAGGCACATTTCCCAGAAGCCTCTGCAGCAGCTTATACTATTTTGACCTAGACCAACGAACAGACATGAGTGGAAGAGGTACATGTGATGCTTGGATCACCTCCTTAAAGATAAGCTACAAGCCTAGACTTTTTCTTACTCTGCTTGGACTAGAAGATGGGCTCTGAAGAGAGCACAACCCTGAAGAAGCATTTTTAAAGCTTTGGGTGAAATTCCTGTATCATTTACTAGGCTGTGAAGCCAGTTCAGCTTGAACATGGTACAGCATAGGAGGGTAGTTCAGACTGTGGATTCTAGAGCTAAAAGCTGAGGTTCAAATCCCCTCTTTGTTACTTACCAGCTTTGTGATCTTGGAAAATTAACTTCTCAGTCTATTTCCTCTTTCATAGACCAATTAATGACACTTAATTCACAGGGATGTTGCAAAAATTAAGAGGCCAAATCATACAAAGCATTAAGAACAGGCTGGTTGGGAGATTTGAGTGGATGGAGAAGATGTGGTGACCCTATTCATTCACTAGCGATATGATGACTCCAAATTTCATGTGGTGGTGGCACATCCTGTAATCCCAGCATTCTAGAAGGCAGGAAGATCACAAGCTCAAGCCCAGCTTGGGCAACTTGGTGAGATGTCTCAGAAGATCATTAATCATTATAAATGAACAAACTGAGGATATAGCTTAGCTCTAGGGCTCTAGGTTCAATCCCCAACGCAAGGAAAAAAAAGAACTAAGATGACACCAATTTTAGTTTCCTAAAGTACAAACGCGGGACCGAGCTTCAGACTCAAGACCTTGCACTTGCCAGGCAGGCACTTGTGCCACGGAGCTATCCCCCACCTTTTAAATCACCATTATGCATCACCTATTCTCAACTCCTAGAACACAGCTGTTCCTTAAATATCTGCTCAACAGAACCATCTATTCACTAAAGCCTATTTAACTGCTTGCTTCTCCATTGGTGTAGAACTCTACCACTCTGAAAGCAAAGCCTCCAGCGTCTGCGCCTTCCCCGCCTGACACTTATCCCGTTCCGTGTGTGTGTGTGTGTGTGTGTGTGTGTGTGTGTCTGCGTAGCCTGAGGGTAAGCCTGTCATGAGATTGGGCGTTGGCATTGTTTATAGGTGGTCCCTAGAGCACACTAAGCACCCGGCGCGTTATGAGACACATAAAATAACAGAAAGCATCCCTGGCACACAAGAGATAACAGCCCTCACTCACCGGGCCACTGGCGCATAAGCACATGCCATGCCCAAGACACCAACCAACATTGGAAAGAACTAAAACTCCTCTGCAATTAGGCGCCTCTGCCTCCAAATACAGCTACTGCGAACCCAGCGGGACAGTCAGCAGCCCGCGCCCGCCAGCTGTTCGACGCAGGTGCACTCACGATCGCAGGCAGATCCGCCGGTCGTAGCTCCCCCTTGCGGAGCTCCAGGGCGCGCGCGACCTCTTCTGGGCATGCGCAGAGCAGCTCCACGTCCAGGTGAGGGAGCTCACTGTAGCCTTCACGTGCATGCTCATACAGAAGATTCCGGCTTTGTTTTTCTGTAGAAAAATTTTTCTTTGGACTCTGGCTGTATAGGCAGTCTCCCTGGGAAAGAAGCCCTCGACGAGCCAGCAAAGGCCACAAGCGCCGCGCCATGGACGCAGCCATCTTGGATCGGGAAGGAAGGACCCTTTGTCCCGCCTTTGCAAGGACCAATTGCAAAGGAACCACTCTGCTCAGGATAAGCCAATCAAACTTTAGAAGCTATTGCAATGGCAAGACCTCAGAAACTGTTCACCAAGGAAAATTGACTGAGATAGACTCTGTCTTTGCCCAACGGTCGCTTATGTCCCGCCCCTTTCCTAGCAGAACCAGCCAATCTCTGCTTGACAACCTCCGGAAGAAGTTAAGCAGGACGCTGCGTGTCTTCAGACCCTACTAGGGTCGTGAGATCGGTGGGATTTTCTGGTTCTTCAAGTTTCTCCGGCCCTCTCCCCAGTTTCCCTTTTTCATGTGTGCGGGCGGGGCTGGTTGCGTCCCCAGAGCCTAGTTAGAGCTCGGCCAGCTTTGCAGAGTTTCTGTTAATAGCATGAAGGGTTGTGCTAAAACCTCTAAAAGAACTTCCATAGGAATTTGGGCCCTCGGCTGACTACAGCCTGTTTTTTGAGTCTCTTACCCTTACCACAGGGACGCACCTGGAGACAGGATGATCTGGTCTGGCCTTCTCCGTGGCCTCAACACGTCCCTAAGTCGTGGTAAGTGGGGGAGGTTGGGCTGCAGGGACGAGAATTATGCGCTCTGGGACTTGAGCGCCTCGTGGGCTCTAAATGAGGGGCAGCACCCAGGTGATTTTTAGCAATGAGGCGTTTGGGGTGATGAGTCATGCATGACGAGGTTGGGGACCACATCTACGAGTTTGTTCCATGAAGTTATAGTGCTTGGTGACGTCCTGCTAGTCTTGGTGTACGTGAATGCAGTCTGTGATGTCTGCACGAGATACCTGCTACCGTCACTTCCCAGAGCATGTTGCGTGACTTTTTTTATCTTTTCAGCACATATATATTACCTCCTGTGGGTGAGACAGCCAAGCAAAGCGCTGTGGTTAGTTTTTCAGCTGAGCTTCGTATTTATCAAGACACTTAAGTAGCTTTATATGTTTTTTGGTATTGAGGATTGAGCCCAAGGCCTCAACGCTGAACGTCCCTACCTTTTTTTTTAAAATTGGAGACGTCTTATTAGTCACTGAATTACCAAAGTTGGGTTCAAGCTTGAGATCCTCTGGCTTCAGCCTCTGAAGAGAGCTGGGATTATAGGTGGCTGCACCTGGCTCTGTACTGTCCTCAGCCATCAAATGCTTCTCATGGGCTATCCCCTGAGGGATTTATTTCATTCATCTGTGTGCTTTGAAAACCATCCTTAAGCACTCTGTCATTCAGCAGAGACCAGAGACCGCCAGGGTGGACAAGTTAGGCCTTCTCCTTGCCTCAGGCTCACTAGGTATGCAGTATCCCCGCCCCACCTCCCCGCCCCCCGGGAAAAAAGGTATATACTTAGAATTAGCCAGCTGGACTCAGTTTAGATGATCCCAATTTTGTTGGCAACATCCAGTGCATCATAATCAGGAGCCAAACATATGCCTTCTTCTATCAGGCCTAATTAGGGCAGTGGTTCTCAACCTTTCTAATGCCATGACCCAGCAATACAGTTCCTCATGTTGCGGTGACCCCAAACCAAAAAATAATTTAGGTAGCTACTTCAAAACTGTGATTTTGCTACAGTTATGATTCAGAATGTAAATACCTGATATGTTGAGAACCACTAGATTAGGGTATTGACCTTGGCAACATTGATGTTTTTCATGGTAGCCTCACATGACATGCAGGAGGGAGATGCAATCATGGTACCCAGGATGTAGGTGATGAAAATGAGACACAGATGCCAAGAGCCTGGCTCAAAGGCATAGTACTGGGCAGTCACTTCTAAGAATGGCTCAGCTTGAGAATTGGCTGTCACTGGGGAGGGTGGCACACATCTGGAATCCCAGCACTAGGAGGCTGAGGGAGATCACGAGATGGAAGTCACAGTGGGTTCAAGGCCGGCCTGATCTGCACAGCAAGGCCCTGCCTCAAAAAAAAGCAGGCAGGTTTGGGGAACCACTTTGGCCGTCACTCTGTAGACAAAAGGAGACCTGGAGGTGGACAGGAGGGGGAGGTGTGGAGGGGAGTATAAAGTTGAGGAGCTGGCAGAACATCCATTCAAGCCACAATGACAGGAGAGGGCAATGATAATATAACCTCAGTCCAGGATCATGCTAGGGCTCTTGTGTTCTCAGTCCATGCTGTGTCCCCATCACTGTGGCTTAGACACAGTGGGTGCTCGATGAATGTTCCTAAGCACCCCGTTGTCTTTGTTTGCATCTTCGTGTAGCTACAGGCACTCCCTGGACAAATCCCATTAAAACTCCTCCATCCCCCATTTTTCTCTTACTGTGCTGTCATGTTCTCTTCCCTGGTGGTGGTTTTGGGGCCTGGGGCCAGTGAAGAGCTGAGGTCAGAGGAGTCACAGGGTTAGATGGGAGTGAAGAACTTTGTCCTGAGATGAGCCATGGGGTGCTGAGCAGGGCAGGGACATAATCTACTTCTGCATGTTTGGAAGCCAGAATGGGGATGGTGGGGGCCCTCAGGAGGAAGAGGAGGAGGGGTACCATAGTCCATCATGAGACAAGGTCAGGGTAGACAAGGATGGGCCTAGCAGCAGAGGAAGAGGCTGTGGATTCTGAGCTTTACTGAGGGCTGACCTGAGAAGAGGGGCGAGCCTCTAGGATCACCCTGACGGGGCTGCCAAAAGGGTGGCCTGAATCCATGTACGATGTAGGCGCTCTGCTCAATTTCATTTATTTCTGAACAGCTTTCAAATGAGTACTTTCTTTGAGAGTACAGTAAGTTAATTTATGTGAAAGGCTTAAAACCAAACCTGACACATGGTGGTTGTTCAATAAACATTAGCAGTTACTGCTGTAATCCCCACATGCCCCTGGGTGTAAACAAATGTGTCCTTCAGAGTGCTTGGATCTGTGCCTGGAACACCAAAATTGAGTTGCAGATGCTGTTATCTGACTGCTTTCCACCTTCCTGGTTGTATCTCTCCAGGCCTGGCCCTGGTTCCCCAGCTCTGGGCCACCCGCTCCATGGCTACCCTGAACCAGATGCATCGCCTGGGGCCCCCTAAGAAGCCACCCAAGAAACTGGGCCCCACAGAGGGCCGGCCACAACTGAAAGGCGTGGTGCTGCGCACATTCACCCGCAAACCCAAGAAGCCCAACTCGGCCAACCGCAAGTGCTGCCGCGTGCGCCTCAGCACTGGCCGGGAAGCTGTCTGCTTCATTCCTGGTGAGGGCCACAACCTGCAGGAGCACCACGTGGTCCTCGTGGAGGGTGGCCGCACCCAGGACCTGCCTGGTGTCAAGCTTAAAGTTATTCGGGGCAAGTACGACTGTGGCCATGTGCAGAAGAAGAAATGACTAGATGGTTACAGTGACCCAGGTTCCCTGCAGAAAAAGAACCTTGCTTTCCAGCTCCTGAAACCAGCTCCTCCTGCTGTTGAGGCTGCAAACCTGAGCCCTGCCTCTTCTATCAGGACCCCCACCAGCTCATATGGGTTCTAGGGGTGGAGTGCGAAAAGGTCCCCCGTTAGTACTCTTGGGGTCAGAGTTCATTGCTGGCAGGAGGGGCCACTTCTGCCTAGATAGGACATGGGGCTTCTGTTGGCTGGAAAGGGGTTGTAATAAACACACAGATCCTGAGGATTGCCACGTGACTCCCTGGTGCATTACCCACCCTCTGGGTAGGCCTGTGACATTGGCATCCTCTCCTGGCCTTAGTGTTCTCTTCAAGGAAGTGGTTGCATCTGCAGTGGTTCTGTGGTTTGGGGAAGATTAGATTAGAGCCCTGCGTGCACAGTGCCTGTGTGGGCTGCTTAGGTTTAAGCTCTGCAGTCAGTGACAGGGCATTGCTGTATTGCTGCCTGGATATGGTCATCTGGGGAAGGCCAGACCATATTCTTGGTATGGAGAGGGTTGTACCGGTTTCTTTAATCCTGAGAGGTGTTCTTTGATGTTACCCAACACAGCTGGATCCAAGTGCTGGCTGCACCCCCAACTGCCTCGTGAACTAGCTGTAATGGTTCCCTGCTCTGGGCCTCTACTTGTCCCCTTGGAAAATCCCAGAGGGGGATTCTGACCATCAGAATTGAGTGATCACAAGGATGTCCATGTTGCTTTTGTACTGTGAAGGTTATGGTTGTCATCTGGCTCTGAGGCAGAACTGGCCCAAACCCCATCTCTCCTGCTTACTGGCTCAGTGAGTTAAGGCAGGTCATTTAAATCCTGACCCTAAAGTGGGCATGTTGGCACACTGGTAATTCTAGTACTTGAGGCTGAGAGGAGAGGTTTGAGAGTTTGAGACCTTCCTGGACTACCCAGTAAGACTCTGTCCCAACAAACAAAAACAAGTAAACAGAGCTGGCTATACCTGGACTGTGGTATTGATGAGTGCTCCTGCCTAAGGACTATTGAGCAGACCACTGAGGACCTTAGCTGCTAGGTGCATCCCAGGTGTACCTGGTTTTGGAATCTCTTAAAGGCACAGAGGCCCTTGGTATGTAGCCTCCCAAGGTTCTTCTAAGTTCTGGTGTTGGGAGTGGCTGAAGCTCTAAATTTGTCATGTGGGAGGGCAGGACAAGCAAGGCCTCAGTGCCTAAAGCAGTCCAACTACCTCAGTCTTGAGAAAAACATCCTACCTGGACAATTTTGGCTTTAGTTGCTAGGCAACCTTTTGTTGCCTGATACTAACTTTACAAAGGTATAAATAAATGCCCCTGCTGTTCTTTTGCCCATCAGGCAAACAGACCTCCATCTGACCCAGCTCTTGTCTCATCTTACCTTTTTCTCTTCCCTGCTGCTATTTCTTTCCACGGTACCTAGACACCGAGTCCCTACATTCTAGAGCATCAAGTGTGAGTAAAGACAAAAAAAACCCTTGTACTTCACACTAGTTTGACTGAACCAGTGGGTTGGCCAGGCCCTGTTGGGTAGCATCTTGGGACTCGGGGATAAGGCGCTTTCCCTCGTGGTGTGCAGAGCTCTAGTCCCTATGAGGGAGGTGAGGAGGAGGACAGGTGTTGGGATTCTGTCGAGACATCTGGCCCATAGGAGGAGCTGGACGGTGCCCAGAGATGGCTGGGTATAGGGCCCTGCAGCTGAGTCCCAGAGATCCTAAACAACAGGTTTCCTTCAAGGGCCCCATTGGTGTCAAGGACAGATGGCCCAACACCTATGGCTTCTGCCACTGGTCCACTTACACTCCAAAAGCATGTGGACAGGAATCACCCTTTCCTGATCAACAGCTTCCCCCAGCATCATGGAGGCTATCTTGGCCTTCATTTCTTTCTTTTTTTTTTTTTTTTGCAAGACCACGGTTCAAACTCATGACCTTGCACTTGCCAGGCAGGTACTTGTGCCACAGAGCTATCTCCCTAGCCCCCAAGGCCTTCATTTCTTGACAGTTTACTCACTTATAATCCACCCGTGAGGGAACAGCACACAAACTAAATGTTTTTTAAAAATTTATCTTTATTTAGTTTTGAGATAGCATCTCGCTATATAGCCTAGGCTGGTCTTGAATTTGTACCAACCCACCATGCTCTGCCTATCTCTAGTTTCTGACAATTGCACCTAGGGAGCTGAACAAGCCATGAAGTAGTGGCAAGGTCTCTGGTTTGTTCACAGCAGAAGGGTCACCATGATGCCACCGAATTCTCTGCGTCTGGGCATCCTTAGGCTTGGGTCTGCAAAGCCATTTTGATTCTGACAACATCCAGCAGATGGCAGTGTTTCCGGGAGCAGTGAATGATGCAGACTGGCTAAGAAAGCCGGATCCTGACTCTCACGCTGGAGTGGGTCACTAGGGCACCATAGTGCCCCACCCAGGAACGTGTGTCCCTTCCGTACTGCTCGAAAGACACGTAGCGGATGCCCTTGCCAAAGTTGGTGAATACGTGGGAGACCTATGGGGAAAGGAGACAAGGTGGAGGCATGGGCTCTTCTGTCTGCACATACTCACTGCCCAGGCACCAAGTAGGCATCAGGGCCAGTGCCGCGTACAAGAGTGAAGCAGTGAAGCCAGCAGCAGGAAGCCCCTGCCCAGTGAAGATGACCTTCCCCTAAGGGCAGATGCTGAAGACAGGCAAGCTGGGTGGGGGAGCAGAGGGCATCCTGCCAGGAGGGTAGCAGACATGACTGAAGTGAGCCAGTGAGGGCCCCCTCAAGGTGACATCTGAGTAGACACTAGAGGAGAGGAGGCAGCCATGTGGGGCTATGGAGGAAGAGTGTTCCAGTCAGTGAGTAGCTGTGCAAAGGTCCTGTGGTGGGAGCATGCCTACAGCAGAGGGGAGAAATGAGACCAGCTCACAAGTAGTGGGCAGGTCCTTTGTGTGTGTGTGTGTGTGTGTGTGTGTGTGTGTATTCCAGGACTGTGGCTTTTTAATTTTTTTAAAAAATTTATTTTTGCTGGGGGATGGGGCGCAGGTCTGGGGTTTGAGCTCAAGACCTTGCATTTGCCAGGCAGGCACTTGTGCCATGGAGCTATCTCCCTGGCCCCTCAAACTTCCATTTTTTTCTTTTTCTGTTTTGTCGTTTTGAGACAGGGTCTTGCTATGCAGTTCAGGCTGGCCTTGAGCTCACTTTTGTGGCCCAGGCCGGTCTCAAACTTGTACCGATTCTCCTGACTCAGCTCCCTGGTGCTGTGATTATAAGCATGCCCCATCACGCCCAGCTCTTACTTTTTCCTATGGTCAATCAGCCTGCCCTGTGGGTGGGGCTGGCACGGCATGTGGTGCCGGTGATTGAACAGCAGTCTCTGCAGTTGCCTAAGCTTTCCTAAGCAGGTGCTTTAGACCACTGAATCATCTCACTGGCCCTAAAATAATTTTTTAATTGACATAAAATTCATGAGATATTAGTGTCACTACTTTCTTTCTTTCTTTTTTTTTTTTGCAGGACTGGGGTATGAACTCATGACCTTGCACTTGCCAAGCAGGCACCTGTGCCATGGAGCTATCTCCCCAGCCCCAGTGTCACTATTTAAAGTGCATACTCCAGTGACTTTTAGTGTATTTATACTCTTGTGCAGCCATCACCATTTATCTCACTCTGGAACATTCCATCACCCTGGAAAACAATCTACCCATCAGCCACTACTTCTAGTGCTTTCCTTCTCTCAGCCCCTGGTGACCACTAATCTACTTTGTGTCTCCTGGCTTTGCCTGGTGTGTCTTTTCCTCTGGGATGCAGCCAGGGAAGGATTACAAACAGAGAAATGTGCTAGGACTCAGACTTCAGTGGCATTCTCTTGATGCTTTGTGTTTTGAGGTCACAGGGGAAGAGGGCAGGACTGAGAGCCCAGAAGCCACCTAGAAGGTCACTTTGATATTTAAAGCGTGATGATTGTGATGCCTGCCACAGGCTTAGAAGTTAGCCTGGGCTTGAGTCGCGCGCGTGGCTCGGAGCCACTTGTTTACCTGTCTGTGCCCGAGGCTGCCCAACCCTACTAGGGCAAAATATTTTGGTCACCATTGCACTCTTGTTCCTTTAGCAGCTTTCTGCACACACGACTGGTGCTCAATAAATATCGGTTGAACAGCTAGGCCGTTGTGCTAAGGAAATGAATCAGTACACCTCTTGGAACAGGTATGGGAGGCGGTGTGGTGAGTGCTCAATAATTGTTAGCTATGATTACTGGCAGCCAGCACCAATGGCAGCTGAGCACGGTGACACAGCAGGGTGACAGGTTGGGCTCGTGTGCCCACAGCAGGTCAGGGTGAGTGGAAGGCCATCTGGACCCACCTGTCGGCAGCTCCTCTCAGTCCACTGAAGGACCGGGTTGGGTGACGCCGAGAACTTGACCACTTCGTTTTCGTACACGTCCAAGAGGCGCACCCGAAGGCGATAGACGCAGCCGCAGTTCTCTTGGGCACCCCACCTACCACGTGGCAGTAAGACTCCAGGTCCCCGCCACCCAGCCAGCTCTCTGGGTTGGGAGGAGGGGGCCGAGGGCCTCCAGCACTTGATTGGGGCACTACACCCCTACACCACACCTCACAGCTCCTAGGCTCTTTTGGGGAACAACATCCTCCCAGGATAGAGCTAAGCCAAGGAGGAACCTGGGAAGTTTTGATTGGCTAGGTTGAGGGGCGGGGCAATCATTTTGGGAGAAGCCCTAACTTGGGAGAGGAGCCTGGTGATATGGAATAGAATCAAAACTGCAGGAAGAGACTGAAAGCTCAGAGGGAAAGCCTCTGCTCCGGAAGGGCAGCACTAGCAGAAGGAAGGTTCCCGGACTCTGAAGTCAGCCAGCACCTCCCACTGTGTCTCCTCTGAGCTGAGCTCTCAGGGCATAGTGCTCCTCATACTTCAGGAGCCTTGGGCATCACAGACCTTTAGAGTTAGCCCTGAATTAGGGTGATAGGGGTATTAAGCAAGTCCCTGAGTCGCTGGGGACAAGCCTGGAGCCCGTGTCGTGCCCCTCCCTGCTCTGTATCTTTGAGCCTCACTTCCTCTCCCAGCCTCACATACCACCCACCCAGGGGACTGAAGGCTGGAACTGAGCCCCTGGTGTTGCACCCTGCCACCGCCGCTATCCCTTGGGGGCAGGCTGCCACTCCACTCACCAGTCGGCCACACAGATCTCAATCTGGGCACTGTCTAGCAGCTCCTGCCACACACCCTCCATCACCAGGTCCACAAGCTGTCTCTTGAAGCACCATCTGGGAGGGGAGGAGCAGGGGATGAGGTACAAGGTCCTAGCCTTCAGGTTCCAGTCAGACATCACCTTCTCCGGGAATCCTTCCCTGATCACCTGGCCTGAAGCAACTGCTCAGGGTTTACTGGACAATGCAGGCGATGAATGATGGGTCTCACATTTTCCCTTGGCCTCCCAGGTCCCTCCCCATTCTGCCCCAGCTCTGGACTCTAGGAGGCTGACCTATTTGCTAGTCTGACCTTAATGTTTGCAGGGAACAGGACGTGAGTCTCAGTGGAGGCCACACACTTGACATTGGAGCAGCGAGTTCTATGGCTTCTTAAGTTCGCATGACATCTATGGCTATGTCTTCTATACCCTAAGGAGGATTGTTTGTTTCTTTTTTTTTTTTTGGTGGGAGCGGGGTTTGAACTCAAGACCTTGCACTTGCTGGGCAGGCACTTTTGCCATGGAGCTATCTCCCTGGCTCCTTATCCTAAGGAGGAAAGAGTAAAATCCAAGTTCCAAGTATTAATCCTTCTGGGTCCCTCCTAAGGGACTGCTGTGTTGCTCAAAGAAAGGGCAGAGGCCACAGTACTGTCTCCTCACAACTTCTCTGCCTTGATGTCCCACGCTGTTCCTCCCCTGACCCTCTGCAGGGCTTGGGTGACATGTGCCTCCTCCACTATAACTAGACTTGGGGTCCTTCAGTGTTGCCTGTGGTCCTTTCCCTCATTTTTTTAAAAATAATTTTATTTATTTAATTTTTTTTTCTTGTTTCAGAACTTTTTTTTGTTTGTTCATTTATTTTTATGGCCAGCTCAGCCTGCCCGGAGGGCAGGGCTGGCACAGCATGTGGTGCCAGGGATCAAACCGCGGTCCCTGCAGCCGCCTAACCTTTCCTAAGCAGGTGCTTTAGACCACTGAGCCAGCCTGCTGGCCCCTTTCCCTCATTTGGATGTGCTCTAACAGCAGAAGCACTGTGCTGTTGGTAGGGCAGAGTTGACCGTGGAGCAGAACACTCAGGAACAGGCCTATGTGTGCATGGGGACTTCCTACATGATAGAGGTGGCACTATTCTACTGGGATTGGACTGATTCTTAAATAGACAGTACTGGGAAAACAGGCTCAGTCTATGGCAAGGGGTTGGATTCTTACAGAACAGCACATTCAAGGACGCATTGAAGACCTAAAGCAGGCATGGGGGTACATGCTTGTAACCCCAGAACTCTCTGGGGCTGAGGCAGGGAGATTCTATTTGAACTCAGTCTGGGAAACTCAGTTACTTAGTGATAGTTCATCTCAAAAAAAAAAAAAAGAAAAAAAAAAAAAAAAAAAAAAAAAAAAAAAAAAAAAAAAAAAAAGAAAAGAAAAGAGCTGGGAATGCAGCTCAGTGTGAGGGTCTAGGGTTCAGTACTAGTGGAAAAAAAAAAATGACCCTAAATGTGAAGATAAACTATGATGTTCTAATAAAGAGTAGAACCAGGGATATAGCTCAGTGACACAAGTGCAAGAACAAGGTCCTGAGTTGGATTCTCAGTATCAAAAAAAAGTTGTTGGTGGTAGGGGAACACTGCTAGGATCTAGGTTTTTTTTTTGAGGTACCATGGATTGAACACAGCACCTTGTGCTTGCCACACACTTATTCTACTGAGCTATCTCCCCGGCCAACTGTTGGGATCTAGGAATGAAGAAGGAACTTTAAAAACAATTTCAAGTTTTTTTTTTTAATGCTGGGGATTGAACCCTGGAGCTTGTGTATACCAGGCAAGTACTGTATTACTGAGCTACAAGCATAAGCCTAAGAAAACAGAGTTTAGAAAAGAGAGGAAATTTTGATCATATAGAAACAAAAGATTTGTTTCTTCTTTCTTTCTTTTTTTTTTTTTTTGGTACCAGGAATCAAACTCAGGACCTTGCACTTGCTAGGCAGGTACTGTGCCACTGAGCTATATCCCTGGCTCCCCCCACCCCATAAACACAGGTTCTCTCTGGATGTTTCTTTTTGTTGTTGTTGTTTTGTTTTTTCGCTGGACTGGGGTTCGAACTCAACCTTGCACTTGGCAGGCAGGCACTTGTGTCATGGAGCTATCTCCCCAGCCCCCCAACACAGGTTGTCTCTATGTAGTTTAGGCTTCCTTAAACTCACTATGTAGCCCAGGCTGGCCTTGAATTCATAGCAATCCCTCTGCCTCAGTCTCCCACGTGCTGAGATTACAGATGTATGGCACCATGCCCAGCTGAAAGCAAAATATTTCTGCTAATCAAAATCACCACAGTTAATATAGATGGCAAAGTGGGAGAAGATTTCTACAATTCTTAGGATGCATAAGGGACATCTGAATGATACAGGGAATGCTTTCAAGTCAACAAGAAAAATATATCAGTACTAACAATATGAACAGGTAACTTACTAAAGAATCAAAGAAGCACAGGAAAGTGAGCTCAGGACCAGCCTCAACTGCACAGCGAGACCCTGTCTCAAAAAAAAAAAAAAAAAAAGGAAGCACAGGAAAAGCACGGGAAAAGATGTTTAATAATTATAGAAAAATGCAAATTAAGACAATGCTGAGAGGACTGAGAATATAACTCATTGGCACAACTGGTGCCAGAGGTCTGTTGCAGGAGGCTAACAGTGAATTTGAGGCCAAGCTGGGCTACACAGTTCAAAGCCAGCCTGCAGTACATTCTGAAACCCTGCCTCAAAAGACAAAAACAAGAAAGAAAGAAAAAAATCAACTGATTAAAAAATTCTGGCAGCCGGGCGTGGTGGCTCACGCCTGTAATCCCAGCACTGGGGAGGCTGAGGCAGAAGGATTGGTGTGAGTTCGAGACCAGCCTGGGCTACAAAAGTGAGCTCAAGGCCAGCCTCAACTGCATAGCAAGACCCTGACTCAAAAAGACAAAAAAAAAAAAAAAAAAAAAAGTTCTGGAGATACAATCCACAGCCTTTACGCTGAACTACATCTGTGGCCATTCTTTTTTATTTTGAGGTACAATCTGTCTAAACTGCTAGTAGGCTGGGCTCAAACTTGCAATCCTGCCACAGCTTCCCAGGGTTCTGGTATTAGTGGCACGCTTCACTATGCCTGGGTAATGCTTGTGTTTAATGTTTACTCACCCTACATCTAAAATGCAAACTAAATAAGAAAAGGTTGCCATGTTAATTTTTTTTTTTTTTTTCTTTTATCTCTAGCAGCTAAAACAGCACCTGGAACCTGAGAACCTGGAAGACCTTCAACAGGTACTTGCTGGAATCAAGAATGCAGGATGTGAGGAGGGGGGATGGGGGGTGCAGACCATGGATGGTCCCTTCTTTGGCCCGGGCCCCAGGCACAGAGGTCCACTCACTCGAAAGAAGTCACGAAGCAGGTCTGGGAAGGAGCCCCGGGCACCAGGGTTATGTTCTTTTCCACTGCCCAGCCATTGCCGCCGTGTTCCACCTCCCAGCCTCTGAAACCCTCTAAAGACACAACGGGGTTGAATGTGAAGGGCTGTCCATCAGAGACCTGCTACTGCACAGCAGTCCACTCGCTGCTCCCCTTTCTGCCCCTTGCCCTGGCTGCTTGTACTGAGACCCCCCCACCCCCCATCTGTATTCCAGCGTTACACAGCCAGCCCATCCATTCAATTTCCTCCTCCCAGGGTCAGTCTCCTTTTTTTGCTTCTCATATTCCAAGGACCGCCCAAGGACCTACCCCCGCTTGGCCTGGCCCACTCGCTCAGATTTCCTTTCTCTTAAGGGAGGCTCTAATCTAGCGTGCAAACATCAGCATCCAATCGGATTCACCCTAGCCAACCTCACGCACCTAAGCCACGCCTCTAAGTGCAGTTATGTCAGCCCCGCCCACTGGCTCCTTTAGTCGTCTCCCAATGGCTAGCCTCAAGCTGCCGTAGCCACGCCCACTCGTTCATCCTCCGGGGGGCCGTTTCCTCCGCGTTCCCTCCGAGTGCTCGGTCCCACTACGCTTTAGGCCCCGCCCCTTGCATGCACTTTCTAAGGCCCCGCCCCCGGCACGCACGTTCACCGCAGGAGTTGAAGATGAGGTTTCGGCCGAGGGGCGCGCGCAGACAGAAGCGCGCCAGGGCGCAGAACGGGAGGTCTTCCTCATCCTCACTACTGGGCGGGCAGCGCTGCGCCAAGGCGTAGAGTGCGCGGCCCTCGGCGCTGCGGTCTCGAGCCAGCTGCAGCAGCCACAGAGTGGGCCCATCTACCACGTCGCGCCAGGCACGGCACACTGGGCGGCAGCAGGTTACTAACGCGCGCGGCGGCACGTGGCTCAGCACCCGCACTAGCAGCTCAGGGGGCAGCGCGTCCAGGGTCACTGGCGGGTCCGCAGGCCGCCGCCGCCGCGAGGACCGGGCGCCCATCGCCACCACTGGGATCCTATGGGTCGAGAGGGGTCGGCGTGTCAGTGTCTCCCCAAGATCATCAGCTCCATGGGGGACGGGTTGAGGCTGCCACGGCTGCAGATGCCTGACCCAATTGAGGATGAGCAACGATCCAGAGAGGTCCTCTGCTTTTCCTCTTCAGAAAGAACACCCTGCCTCGATCTGGGCGTGGTGGCACGCCAGTGATCCCAGCACTTTGGAAAGCTGAGACACGGAAGACCCAAAATTCAAGTCTAGCTGAGACTGTTTCAGAAAAGTGAAAAGACCCTTGTGTGACCTGACCCCATTAGAAGCGCTAAGCCCAGCTGCCACGAGGCCTGCACTCATGTCTGGTTAAACACTTCACGTGACCAGAGGCACATTGACGCTCTATCCCCAGTGTGAGCTGGCTCCTTGTATCTTTGCCATTCAAAACCTGTTTTCACCAAAATCTTTTTCCTCAACTTGGCATTTTGTTCTAACTAGAACTGGGCTCCCTTTTTATGTTCATTCTAAAAGTCCTTGCCTCTGGGAGCTGCTTCTGGACCACCCTCTGTGCCCCCTCCCAGCTGCCTAGTCTCTGAGTTCTGTCATCTGGAGTCAGTCACTGGCCACCTGATGGGTCATCTGGTGACCTGGGTGTACTCCTCCTCCTTAATCTCTGATTCAGAGATTAAGTGGTGCCCCTGTCATTGCTCTGGTGACTCCCATATCCAGGCAGATGAGCCCCTGGCCTCTCACTTCGCTGACCTTGTCAGTGACCTTCTTGTGCCCCTGCCCCCACAGTAGACCTTGATTCAATGACACTAGCCTCAGAACAGCAGCATTCCAGAGCATTTTGATCTCTGTACTGCCTCCAGGCCCGGGTTTAAATTCCCTGCTTAAACCTTAAAACCTTCATTTGCATACACTCTGCCCCTTAACCTCTGAAAACGTGATGGTTAAATCCAACTCTGCATACCCTGTGCCTGTACCCACACAGCTTGAGGGCTGCAGATCAGCACAACTCCCAGGCTCTCTCACAGTTTGTGAAGTGACCTCCAGCTGTTTCTTAACACTGCCTGGCAATTACAGTACATTTCCCTTGCCTTCTCCTCTCCTCTTTTATACAACTGTTTCACACCTCTTTCTTCCCTCTCTTATAAATCCCTAAACTGCCAGGATGGTTTTTAATTTTCAAGGCTCTTTGCCTTGGCCTCCTAGAGCAACAAGATTACAGGTGTGCATTGCCATGCCTCACCGACTTCCTCACGTTACCTTTTTGCTCTTAAACACTTATCAACTTTTAATGGGTAACTTTAAACTTCTAACAAATAACTATGTAACTTATTTGTCTTTATCTCTCCCTGTAAGTCCAAAAAATTTTTTTGCACCCCCCCCCCATTCCCAAGGCCTGTGACAGTGTCTGACACATCATGAACATTCAGTAAGGAGGTATTAAAGAAATGGCTGAAGCATCATGGGAGGAACCCAGAGGGGCAGCTGGGGTATGGCTCTGTGGGAGAGCACTTGGCTGGCAACTGTGAGGCTCTGCGTTCCATCGTTAGCACAGAAAAACAAGAGTCCTATTTGACAGTCGAGGTAACTGATGCCAAAAGGGCATGTAATTAGGTGAGATGACTTTATTAAACAGAAACTCATGGCCAGCCCAAGGCCTGGAGAGATGCTCATGTCACCGGAGGTGGCAGAACAGCCTTGAGAGAGCACAACACTGGGCCCACTTTGTCTATCTTCATCCACTCCCTAAGATGTTTGTGCTGCCGGTATGACCAGGAGCAAGTCACCTAAGTCTCTTGGCACTTCCCTTTCCTCTTCTGAAAATGGCCTTTTTTTTTTTTTAAAGGGGAGAGCTGCCGGGGAGATAGCTCCGTGGCACAAGTGCCTGCCTGGCAAGTGCAAGGTCATGAGTTCAAATCCCTGCCCCACCAAAAAGTAAAATAAAATAAAATTATGGGCCCGGCGGGATGGCTCAGTGGTCTAAAGCGCCTGCTTGGGAAAGCTTGGGCAGCTTCAGGGACCACGGTTTGATCTCCGGCACCACATGCTGCGCCAGCCCTGCTGTCGGGGCAGGCTGAGCCAGCCATAAAAAATGAGTGAATAAACAAATGTTCTCAAACAAGAAAAAATAAATAAATAAAATTAAAAAAAAAAAAAAGGGGAGAGCCTACAGTGTGTTCAGGGTCTCTCTACTAGATCAGACTATAGTGATCTGCCTGTTTACAGCCTCCCAAGAGCTGGGAATACAGGCCCGCACCACCACACCCAGTCTCAATTGCTGTCTCAGCACACCCCAGAGGCAGGGCCTGCATAGCAGACCTGGGGATCAAACACCTGGCCCCTGTACCTGCTTGTAGGCACTTTAATCCACTAAGCTATTTGACCAGCCCTGAAAACGGCCACGTTAATGCTGCCTAGTTCATAGAGATGTCTCGAGGATAGCATGAATTCATATTTGTAAAGCACTTAGGAAAAGCTCCTGGGGCTCATAATGAAGAATGCTAATTATCCGATATTAAGCATCAAATTATGTCACTGGCTGTGATTCTTATTACACATTGAAAAAAATGACAGGCAAGTATGTAGCTGTGATATTTTCCTGTGGTGACATTTACTGGCCCTCGGGAGGCCACTGTGCTGTGCGCCTAAACTGGTTCAGCTCATGGCCACATGATATAGTCTGATAGGGGACTCAGTCCTTCAAGGTCGCCCTGGGTTAAGAGGCTCCTGGGTGCTAATGCTTGGTACACGGCTGTCTGGGAGTGTGCCTTCGTGACAGCTGGGGTTATCCTTAAGTGGGCTGATCAAGGTTTTTATTTTTTTTTTTTATTTTTATTTTTTTTTTTTTTTAAGAATTTTATTTATTTGTTTATTTATTTATTTATTTATTTCTTGTTTCAGGACTTTTATTTATTCACTCATTTTTATGGCTGGCTCAGCCCACCCAGAGGGCAGGGCTGGCACAGCATGTGGTGCCGGGGATCGAACCGTGGTCCCTGAAGCTGCCCAAGCTTTCCCAAGCAGGCCCTTTAGACC
>PVJA010019693.1:0-38022 GCA_004027025.1 Myocastor coypus
GAAGAAGAAGAAGAAGAAGAAGAAGAAGAAGAAGAAGAAGAAGAAGAAGAAGAAAGTTTTCTTCTCTTTGAACTAGGAGGAAGTAGTTGAATCCATAGTCCAATGTTTCATAATTGCAATGGGTTACCGATGAAACTGGCAATGTTGAGGGCTGTTAATTTAAGCCTCTTACAGCTCATCGTACTAATATAGCTCTGCATTTTATGCCTCGTAATTAAGTTTTTCTGCTGGGTGATCAAGGGCAAGTTAAAGCAAGACCTGTCTAGCAAAATTTTCATCATTTGTATTTTCCAAGGTCAAATCTCCTCAGGATTAACTTTGGAACCATATACAGTACCTTGTAGAACTGTTGTCAATGTCAGCCATCGGGATGAGTCATGGCCATTGCTTGACCAGTTTGCACTCCATGAAAAGCCTGAGAAAATGTTTTCTCCCCAGGTAACTCTCCCTAGGCACACTATACTGATTCACTTATCTCTTTCCTCTGAGGTCCCATAACCAACAGGAGCTATTTTAACTACACTGTAAGTTGCTTTACTGTGGACCGCCTCAATCTCTGACACAACCTATGCTTATCTAAATAAGGTTTGGAATGGTGGGGAATGTGTAGATAGATTCCTGAACAGGACAGAGGTTGGGACCAATCACCTCTAACATTCATCTTAATGCTCAATTCCAATAATTTTACAATAAGTAAACAACAATCAGCTATGATATGAGGAACTTGCCACAGAAAGATGTTCTGACTGGTTTCAGGCCTGGGAAGCCAGGGGCAAGCAGAGTTGAAGGCATGTTCTCCTAGCCTAGAGTACCTGAGAGAAATCCAACTGCATTTGGGCTTCAGGCAGGCTAGTTCTGTTAGTTAGAATTCTTTTGCTATAACAAATATTTGAAATAGTCGATGTGGAAGGAGAAAAACTTACATTTAGCTCACAGTTTAGAGGGTTTCAGACCATAGGTGATTACTTGGGGTCTGGGACAAGGCAGCATATCGTGGTAGGAGTATATGGGGGAACAAACCACTTCCCTTTGGCTGTGAGGGAAAAGAGAGGAGGAAAACATTTGAGTCCTGTCATCCCCTTCGGAGACATAGTCCCAAGGGTTTAAGAACCTCTCAGCATTATTAACAGTGCCACCCTGGGGACATAACCATTAATATTGGACCTTTTTGGGACACTCAACATCCAAAGTATAGCAGGGAGCAAATTTGAAAGCAAAGGTGGGACCAAATTTGGAGCATCAGTCCTGAGATATCCTTTAAGTGAGTTTGGGAAGATGTTCTCACAAGGGAACACACATCTGTACAGAGAGAATGGGAGATTAGCATCTGGGAATGTCGGGACTTATAGGTCCAGGGTAAGCAAATTTTACAAATCCCCTCCAGCTCTCTGGTTCTATGGGTCATTAATGCCATTTGTTCTCATTGATTCAGATTATTCCCTTTAAAGAAAAGGAAACTTCCAGCAAAGAACAGGGAGAAAGTGTCATTTGAAGGCTCCTTTGATTTGCTTCTTTTGGTTATAAGAGCTTTCCTTTGAATCAGTGGACTGGAACAGGATAATAGTAATAACATTTTATTATTATTATTATCATTTTAAACAATGAAATATTGTTTTTCATTATCCCTTATAGATTCAGAACCAAAGGCTATATATGGCTTTTTTTTTGAATTTTTATTTTATTATTATTACTATTATTATTTTATTTTATTTTTCTTGTTTCAGAATTTTTGTTTGTGTATTTATTTGTTTTTATGGCCGGCTCATCCTGCCCTGAGGGCAGGGCTGGCACAGCATGTGGTGCTGGGGATCGAACCGCGGTCCCTGCAGCCGCCTAAGCTTTCCTAAGCAGGCGCTTTAGACCACTGAACCATCCTGCCAGGCCCCAGGCTTTTTGATCCGAACAATATATTACAAAAATAAGTACGCTGGAAAATAGAGTTGAGACTGAAGTTCCATGGCTGCTAGGCATGGGAGGCAGAGGAGTCCCAGCCTCTTCCTCCAGGAACATGCGAGGGGCATCCTCAGTGAACAGTTCCCCTCACTGAGGCCTTCTGGGAGCAGAAATCAATGCTCTTGCTTATAGGGCAGCTGCAGAGAAAATAAAGCCTCTTAGTGCTGTCTCCAGGCTCAGAGAGCCATGAGATCACATAGTTCACCTAGGACGCAAGGAAGCTGCCAGCTCTGCCCACCTGGAGGCCACTGCCATGATGAGCTCCCCCACTGAGGGGTGCCCTGCCTCTCTGCCTCTTCCCTGATGTAGCTCGTGAATTACTTCCTCAGCATGGGCAGGGAGAAAGCAAGCATGTTCTGTTGCAGGATGTGTCCGGTGAGTTTTGCCTCTGCCTGGTAAGAGACTCAGATCAAGGAGAAAGTGCCAGCTCTACCAATTGGACAGCTACGTTGGCATGGTGCCATGACACCATGTCACCAAAGTTGGGGGAAATTCAGGCTACAAAATGAAAACTCTTGCATGCCAGTGATGAGGGTAAACTCAACCAACATTTCGTAGTGGATGACTACTTCACTACTAAGACCAAACCAAGACAGGATTTTATACTTCGATTTGCTAAAATGTTGCCCAGTGTAGTTTATTATTTTTAAATTAACTGTTGTGGAAACTATTGTCTCAATGTGTTTTAGATAATAATTGCTTACCAGTTGTATTTAAAATAAAATTCCTTATGCCTGTTGACCTCACACATTACAAGGTTAGAACTATTTCTGATTCAGGGTTTTAGTAGTCTTTCATATCACAATGAATAAATATGGAAATAGGTAATAGACAAAACTTCAGGAAATAATAGTCACATCTATTGTCTGCTTTTATTTCTGAATTTGATGATCATTAGAACTCTGGGGTGAATGATGTTTTGAAGCCAAATTTAGAAGTTCTAATGATTTAAGCAAGAAATATTTACCTTTGGGTAAACAAACAGTTCTTTGGATAAGCTGTGAAAACACTTATGAGTGGAGTGCATCTTACAGTGAGGCCCGGAATTTATCAAGTGTACCAGGACCTTGTTAGGCAAACCAGACACATAAAAGCTTGATGCACAAACCCTAAAGATAAGGTCATGGCTTGGGATCATGCCCACACACCGCACTATCCTCCAGGCTTCTCAGTCAGGTGTACTGTGTCTTTAATCTCGTGTTTTTACTCTCAAGGGGTCAGCTTGTGTCAACTTTCTAGGGCTATCATATTTTATTTCAGATAGTAAGTAATACCACGAATAGAGACTCCTCAGGCACGAACATGGTACAGAATGTAATAGTATCACAAAAGTAATCATTTTAAAAAATCAGGTATAATAATGTCCTTACCACAAGACTTACCTGTTCTCAGTATACAATTAGTGATTTCCAGGAAATCAGAGTTGTGCAAACTTCAGCAGCATCCGGTGGTAGGACATTCCCATTACTATGAAAGGATCCCTGCCCCCGACCCCCAGCCCTGGCCATTTACATCGCCGGCCTTTTACTTCCTGGGATTTCCCTTTGGGGCCATTGCACACAAATGTCATAGTGAAGCACGTGTGTGGGGTTACACACTTAGTTTCTGTCCCTCAGTGTTGTCTTTTTTTTTGCTTTGTAATCAGTATATTGAGACATTCATACATTTTAACAATTACTTAAATTCTGATACCCAGAATAAGCATGTGAACATATGACTTTTTTAAACATATAAGTAAAGCTATTCATAATTTGCTATACTATTGCCATTAAATCACAGTTACTTTGCTTTTATTTATTTAATTAATTTTAAAAAGTACTTTTAATGAAAAATAACATTGAGGCAGTTTCAAAACACATTAGGAGGACAGACACAATAATTGATACAATGCATATTGTTGTCTTCATAGTAGTTGTTCAGAGTACAAGATGCAGACGTGATAACTTTTTTAAACACTATAGGTACAAATATTTTTTCTCCTTGAGCTAAGAGAAAGTAGTTGTGTACATACAGCAATATACCATAGTAGTAGTAGGTTATTGGCAGAACTGGCAGTGTCAGAAGCTGTTGACCTGAGCCTTTTAACAGCTTAGCATACTAATCTGGCTTTACTTTTTATGCCTTGTGGTTAAATTTTTCTGCTAGGTGGTTAAGGCCAAGTTAAAGCAAGACTTCTATAACAAAACATATTAAATTACAGTTACTTTGGAGCATTAAGTCAAATGGGTTTAAGTAAGCCTGTAACACACTAATGGAGCACCTTCTTATATTACACATGCAAATTAACTTCCCATGTGATCTTTTCATTTTAATGTCAGAGGTAGCCAGCTCTGAAGTCACAACTCAAGCACTTATCATGGTCCAAAGAGAAGGGAAAAGCAATGTAACTAGGCGTGGTCAGTAGTTACATATGTTAAAGAAGATGGCACAGCAGAAAGGACTGCAATCCTAGAAATACAGACCCTTATGAAGCAGCATTACGATAAACCCTTTCTTTAGAAAGGTATCTTTTCTATCACTGCTATCACAGGCTAAATTATATTTTATGCCACCTTCAGGTAATAGTTGAGGCAGTAGAAAGCAGAGGCATCATGAGTCCCATTTAACACAAATAACTACAGATAGACTCACACTTCCACAAATGATTTCCTTTTTCTGATTGCCAGCTAAATACAGTTTAAATCCATAGCTTGACAATGAAGTGTCATACACTAAAGTCAACACATTTATCTAGCATTTCAGTCTAAGCTCGTCCACAACTGAAATCAATTACAAGGCATGGCCTAACAGACACCAGGGTTAGGTACTTTCTATAGGCATGAAACTTCAACTTGCCCACTGAAGCCATCATACATACAGGGCAAAGTTGCAGCTTTGCATTTATTCTTCATTTAACTTTTATTTTATTTTATTTTATTTATTTTTCAAACTTTATTTATTTATGTTATGGCTAGCTCAGCCCGTGATGGGATGGGGATAGGGCTGGCCCAGCATGGGGATTGAACTGAAGTCTCTGTGGTTGCCTAACTAAGCATGTGCTTTAGACCACTGAGTTATCTCTCCAGCCCCTTCATTTAACTTTTGAAACACTACTATAATCGAATATTGAAGCAGAAACAATAGCGAGCAGTGAGTATATGATGATTCTCATCCTTTGCGCACTCACTACTGCACACTGTGTGCCAGCAGTGAGCATTATTCACTGGCCCCATTAGGAGGTCCGACATTGAACACCACCTCTGGGATGACGTTCGTAATCCTTATAGGCTTCTCTGTTATAATGGTGCCATCTTTCCTGATTTGGATCAAAGTCCACCAGTTCTACCTGACCCATTTCATCGGTCTCTTCTACTTCCTTCCTCTGAGGGAAGAGTTTTTCCAGCAATTAGAGTTTATTAGGAGAGAGAAAATCATTTTCAGGAAAGTTTTCCTTAAATTCAATGATTAGGCCACCCTTTTCATATGGTCTATGATAGATTGGCATGCCTTCATTTAGCACACACTTGAAGTCTCCATGCTTGACAGTTTGACCTGGATGAAAGGTGATGACTATCGTTTGGTTGTCAAGAGTGGATATTGGCTTTTGCAAGCCACACCAACCATACACATGAAAAGATCTTCTCCTCATTGAGTAAAAACAGCATGGTCCTTCTGATCCAACACAATGATAATATATCTTGGCTCCAACCCTGGTTCTTGGTCTCCTTCACTATGGAATGTTATCTTCTGGCCATCTTTCATACCTTTCTCAGTATGAACTTCTAGAACCTTCTTTTCTCTATCTTCCTTCTGTTGCAGCTTTTACACCTGTCTTCAGGGCTGATGAGTTCTCCATGGCCCTGGCACTCCATGCACATGGAGTGAATTTGCTGAACCATTCCAGGTCCTATCTGATGAATTCTTATTTGCATTTCAGTACCTTGGCAGTTGGTACTCCACAGCTCCTTTCTTACCACCTTGGCCTTCACATGTGTCACAAGTTAGATTCTTCTGCAGAGCCAGTTTCCTTGTGCACCATTATATAAATCTTCTAAGGTAACTGAGAGCTGATGCACCACATTTTTCCCTCTCCTTTCTCTCTGCATCCTTCCTCCTCCTCCAAAAAACACATCAAAGATATCCATGGGGGAGCCAAAACCATCACCTGCTCCACCCTCCTTGTTTGCCTATTCTCTTCCTTTGTCATATAATTCTTTTTTCTTGGCATCAGAAAGAACTTTGTAAGCTTGAGAAATCTGTTTAAACTTTTCATCTTCATTTGGAGTCTTATCAGGATGGTACTTTAGAATTTTTTTTTCTTGTTTCAGAACTTTTGTTTATTTATTTATTTTCATGGCTGGCTCAGCCTGCCCTGAGGGCAGAGCTGGCGCAGCACGTGGTGCTGGGGATTGAACCGCGGTCCCTGCAGCCGCCCAAGCTTTCCCAAGCAGGCACTTTAGACCACTGAGCCATCCCGCCGGGCCCCCAGGATGATACTTTAAAGCCAGTTTCCTAGAAGCCTTTTTTTCGTTCTTCTTGAATAGCATTGGGTTTGACCCCCAAAACATCATAGTAAGTCGTTTCTCTCACTATTTTCTGCAGGCAGTGAGCAGGCTGGGCCATGGTGGAGTAGGCAGGAAGGAGTGCAGAGCCATGCACAGGTCGAGCAGTCACCACTCCTCCACCTCTGAGTGCATTCTGGAAAGTTCTGTCAGAATTATGTCTTTGAGACCCATCAATATTTTATTTATTGATTGATTCATTTATTTATATATTTGGTACAGGATATCACCATGCAGCTCAGACTTGTAGTGATCCTCCTGTCTCAGCCTCCTCAGAACTGGGATTATAGGCATGCTCCACCTCGTCTGGTTTTGGTGGTGAACACAGTGAAATGGCAAGGCATACAGTACCGGAGATGGAATCTGGGCCCTTTCACTTGCCAGGCATGTACTTAAGCCACCAAACTATCTCCCAGCCCCTCATCAATATTTTAGATTATATGGTACTCTTCCCTTTTATTGCTGTTATGGTTTGTGTCTAGTTGTCTCCCCAAAACCTCATGCAGTCATGGGGTGGGGACTTCTATAGTTTGTGATTAACTCAAGATCTATCGGGATTATGTGTGATCCAAGGCTGGGATTACGGGCCTCAGTGCTGCTGGGATTATGGGTGTGGGTACTTGCCCCAGCTTGGGGCAGAGCCTGAATACAGTACAAGAGAGACAGACCTGCTCTCCGTTGCCGTTGTTGCTGCTGCTCCTCCCTTTGCTCTTGCTCTTTGCAGCCGCCATGAATGGATACTGTCTGCCATGTGCCACTCTGCCTTGGAGCCAGCTGAGTATGGATGGAAGCCTCCAGTAACTGTGAGCTAAATAAACCTTTCCTTCCTTCATTTTGGGTGGTGGACATTTGTCTCAGTAATGAGAGGAGAGTGGAACAGTTACTAAATAAATGCGCGCTCAACAGCTGTGAGCCCCATGGGAAGGCCCTGGCGATGGCAGCAGGTGAGGAGGTCAGAAGTCAGTCTGCCCATTGTGTTTCTCTGCTGGAGGCACTGGTCTGACTTCCCCATGGAAATAAGGAACCAGTCAGACACTGGAAGGGAAGACAGGGAGAGATGTATATATTGGGCCAGGTGCCGTGGTGCATACCTGCAGTCCCAGTACTCCGGAGCCTGAGAGAGGAGGATCACAAATTTGAACCCAGCCTGAGGAACCAAGGAATTTAGTGAGATCTTATTTTAATATAAAAAACAGAGAGATCTGCAGATGTAGTTCAGTGTGTCGGCTATGGATTCAATTCCCAGTGCCACCAGATAAACAGACAATGACAACCCAAGTGCACACTGCTTTGGAGTGTGTCTGAGAGATGATAACAAGGCTCTGGGGCTTCGTGGGAAAGAGTGAAGAGGAGATGTGAAAAGGCTGGTGGTCCTTCCAGAGGTCCTGACTTCAGAGCTCTTGCAGACTCTAAAGATTGCTGAGGAGAGACCTAGGAAAGTCAGTCACAGAGGACGACGGCAGGGAGGACTAGACGGGAGAGCACTTCATGTTCAGTGCAGTGCCCTGCGGATTGCTCTTTGGGACCCAGCTCTGAGATGGCTCTGGGAGCCCAGCGTGGGGCTGCACAATGACCCATGGAAATCCAGCCTCAGTCACATGTTGGGGAGAAAGGAGACTGGTAATGCCTGATGGGACAGGGAGGAAAGGCCTGAGGGCACTCAGAGAAACTCTCGCAGAGAGGGAAGAAGAGAGCATAGCAGAGGAGACCCTGCGCTCGCATCTGGGGGAGGCTGAGCTTGCCTTTACCTTTACTTAGAGATGAGCATGTGGGCCACATTTCTGGACCTATGAACTCAGGGCCTGACTATCACACGCATCAGATTCACTGAGAACTGGACAAGATAGTGCAGAGGGCAACCTACGACTCATCTTGGTGACCTCAAAGGGAGGAGCTCTTATCTCATTTATACCTCCTGCTCTGCAGGCTCTGCACCCAAGTATTGAGCCTTTTTTCTGCTTCACCCTACAAAGCGGCCAAAGCAAGCAGAAGGTGCTTCTGGAAATCACCTGCATCTTTGCAGTCTATAGCGACTAAATCCTGCTTTCTGAGTTCATTTGCTTTAGAAGAATGAATCTAGGAAGTATAGCCCTTACTCACAAGGTGCTTCTGCAGCCTCTGGGTTTATATGGCCTCCATTCCTGCCCTTCCTATTCAGCTTAAAATACCACCAGCCAGCCAGATGTGGTGTTGCATGCTTGGAATCCCAGCTCTCTGGGAGGCTAAGGCAGGAGGATCACAACTGGCAACTTGGGGAGGGAGATCTTGTCTCAAGATTTTTTTTTAAAAAGGGGTTGGGGTTTGCAGGCACTAGGTTCAACTTCCCAGTACTCCAGAAGCAAAGCAAAACAAAACTTCTTAGCAAATTCTGACCCTCAACACCTTGTGCCCAGTGCGTTAATGCTGCTGCTTCTTGGTTACTTCATGGCAGTCCTTCTTATCCTTTATGCCACTGACACTGTGGGCAGACCAGGTCTCAGCCCCAGGAGCTCTCCTGCATGCCTTGGGGTGTGCAGTGGTGTCCCTAGACTCAGTTTCCCAGCCTCTCTTCTCTCCAGTTTGATGACTTAAAAGATCACAGCTCTAGGGTTGCCTTGGGGAGGAGCCCTGTTTTACGACCAGTGAACACGTGTTTATTACAGAACATGTGATACTGTATTCGCATCATAGGTCTAGTACTGGGCCTGGCATCCTTGCAGGTGCAGTGAACATAAATCCAAGCACATGGGGTTGGAAGCTCAGTCTGTGACTTTCAGAGTCAGATGGTTTTGATCTCTTCCTTAACATCGACTAGTTGCACCTGCAACATTCTTTGACCTCTTCAGTGTCTTTATGATAAACTGGGGTAAGGTACCCTGGGGAGTACAGAGTGGGATAAATGACAGCTTCAGTCCCTCAAGCTCTTATGCAGGCTTTGGAGTGGAGAGAAACACCTGCAGAATGTCCGCAGCATGACCTAGAAGCCTTGTTTCAATCTTTTCTCCTTCGTTTTTCTGTGTGCCCTGCCTGGCACACAACACATTTGCTTGGTTCATTTTTGGGGTTAGAACAAAAGTGACACAGGGAAGACACTGTATGCAAGACCTCTGCAAGCTGCAGCAGTCAAGAGCCAAGGAGGGGAAGTGCAGGAGGAAGGTCAAGCAGATGGCCTCTTCCCGTTGTGACTTCTTGCTGTGGCTGTCCCATCATCCTCTGGTCCCTGTGTGACTCCAGGTGACTGTGGAGGAAGGGACTAGGAGCTGTGTCTGAACTAGATGCAGAATGACCTGGGTGGTGAAACCTGCTTTTACTCAAAGATGATATGATTTACTTTACCTACTGGACGATAACCTGCCGAGGGTTGGATAGGTTGTGTTGTTTAAGTCTCTCTTTTCTGGAACCAATGTTCTTGGCCCAGATGATCAGCAGATGGGTAAGAGACTGTCTGACATTGACACACCCACCTCTGGGAGGAGCCTGTGTTTCCAGAGCTCTTCTCCCAGCAGCAAGGACCCAGCGAGGCCATGATGGATTTCTATCAAGTACCCGTTAATGCCAACAAGGGCAGGATGGCCGACTGGAGTTATTTCCAGGCAGAGTGTGAGGCAGAGTGTGGGGCTTCCAGACAGCTGATGGGTTCAATTTCTGCAGAACCTGCTTTTGCTGATCGGCTTCCATTGATGCCAAAGAATCCTCTTGTCCAGGAGCATTGCTGCTAGCCAGGCCAGTTAGCGGGCCCCATCATGACCCACTGAGTATTAATAAAAGAAGACATCTAGTGAAAACCCAGCAGAGGTAAAGGCGAGGAGGGGCAGGAAGAGACCTGTATTTTGAGGGATTTTTTTTTGTCTTAGTTGTTCTCTCATTTCTGGGACAAATACCCCAACACTCAAAATGAGGGAAGGAAAGGTCTATTTAGCTCCCAGTTACTGGAGATTTCAGTCCATATTCAGGTGGCTCCAAGGCAGAGAGGCACATAGCAGAGAACAACCTTTAATGGCGGTGGGCTACAAGCTAACTTCTCTTCCTCCCTTACAGTAAAATGCACACTGCCTGCCCCAGGAGAGGTGCAGCACCCATTTGCACAATAATCACTTACAAATTCCAGAAGCTGCCCCATGAGTTCATGAAGCTTTGAGGGGACACCCATACATACACCGTAACAGCCTTCTTGAGCAGATCAAACTTTTTCCCCTGTCCTCTGCTCCCCTTCCCTCCCATCTTCTTCTCTGTCCCCTCTTTCTCCCTCCACACTAAAAATTAAAAACCATTTCTCTGAAGAAAAGACAATTTAGTGTTCATAGCCAGCCTTGCCCTGCAGTCTTATTTGGCATGACTTGTGACAATAGGCAGTTCCACTGCTCTCTAACAGTACTTTTCTAGGTCTTAGGAGCCTTTTAGGGTCATAGTTACCTCTTAGCAATGGAGCTCTGGGACTGGTAAAGGCTTGGTCCCATCAGTACAAGCAGACAATAATAGCAAACATTTACATGTGCTCATTCCTTTCCTTTCCTAGAAAGTTCTTAAGGGAGGGGAATCCCATTGTACAGTTAATAAAACTGAGGTATGTAGAAACTAAGCACATACTTCATTAATGTTGAAATCATTTCTATAGTTTAGAAATTACTTTATTCAAAATAGCAAAAACAAAAAAACAAAAAAACAAAAAAACAAAAAAAAACACATGGCCATTGTCAGGAGACCTGGGTGTGAACTGACTCACAATTATGAAACATGTGATGGTGACTGGTCACTCAACCCCTTGTTTCTCATTTCTTCTCCCTCAGTGAAATGACATTCCAGAACATTCTAGGGTACTTTTAGCTCATACAGTCTCCTTGTGGTCCCTTACTAATCTTCTTTCATGTATTTTGTACATTCATCAAATCTCTTTAAAAAATGCTTACTACACATCAAAGAATGGTTATCATTAAAGATTTGCTTCAAAATTAAAGCACTTTGAATTCCTACTTAACACATATCCATATAAATTAGTTTCTGTGAGGCAGATGGACAAATATTTTAAAGATAGGCATCATATTTCCAAGGGTTTATTTAATTATTTTTTCTTTATGCACGTAATGAGGAAGGAGAGGGTGTCCAGCCTCGGACTCCTTGTGTTCCTTGACGACACTGCCAGAAATGTTGAATAGATTAGCGAACTCAGCCAAAGTGGGGGCTTCCTGCCTGAAAGTGAGGCGAAAGCTCATACAACTATTCATCGTGCTGTGAAAATTTCCTCTGTTTCTGTAGATGGGTTTTCCCAGTGGACGATATGGACTCCTATAAGCAAGCACACCCCAAATGTTTCTTTTTCACGAGGATCTGGAGCACAGAGGGATTGTGGAAAGACAATTGTCTGCCTTCTTGTGTTGTTTCATGGGCCTTAAGTACTCACAAAGAGGATTCCTTATGCTTTAATTTCTCTTTATTTTTCTGACTGTAAAGACCCTTGGGGTAAATGCCAGCTCCACAATCCCTCCGTTATATGGTTACTGTCAGCCCGCTCATATGATGCTTCCTGTTCATTAGGCCTCTTTTCATCTGACCACAATGTCCCGGCTTTGCTGCAATTCTTCCTCAACGCCCATCCCTTCAATAGGCTGTGAATAGTATTAAATGGTGTTTATGCTAGCTATTGTTGCCTTTTGTGTGGTTTGTCTAATTCACAGAGAAAAGTCTGCTTTTGTGGTGGAAGCCCAGCTACGTCATGGCACACCATGTGCCTTCTGATGGGCCCCGGTCCTGCTGAGTGATAACATTACAGGCCTGAGCTTCTTTGCAACACAATCCCGCATTCTTGCCGCCGTCAATCCTCTCACAGGCAGACTGGTTTACTCTTTTTATTAAGAGGTAGTGGGAGATAAAGCACAAACAAATACCAGGCCCTGAAACAAAGCCCAAAAGAAGGGTAAGTTCAACTGATTTGCAATTTACTCAGCCAGGCAAGAGGCAAGAGAGCAAGGGAAAAGAAAAAGAAAAAGAAAAAAATCACAGATTTATTCTGTTAGCAACCAGACGTGCCAGGTGTATCCACCACGGCAACAAATGCTTCACATTTCAGAACTAAGACTGCAGTATGGTTTCGAGGCATTGTTTGAAATGACACTCAATACCGGAGTCACTACTCAACCGGGCTTTCTCAGAAGTGCTCACAAAATAGAAAGGATATTGTATTGATGATTACTTTATCCTCTGGCTTGCCAGGCTTTGCAGGGCAGGGATGTCGCTGTTGTGAAAGGGCTTTTGATGCAAGAAGATCATTATGGCCTGGGTGGTAACTGATCCCTGGCAGCTCTGGCTTTTGGTGCTGGGGTTATTCCATCCTGTTCCACTGTGTAATCCCTTTTCCAGATAGCTACGATCTTCTTTATCCCTAACGTTAGCTTATGTCTGAGTTCATTTTTCTTTCTTTCTCCTTTGAGAAGAGCAGAGCTTCTGAGACTGAGAAAGGTGCACGGAAAGGGGAAGACCCTTTCAGTTAGCTGATGGTACATGTCCTTTGGTACTGAGAACATGGTTCTACGTGGTGACTCCAGCTGGATTCCTTCATGTCTGTTCACTCGCTAACATAAAAAGCAACCCAAGTGGAAAGTGACCCCAAGGATAGCCAAGAAAAAAGAAAGCAGAAGCCATGGCTAAATCCTCTCACAGAGCTCTTGTCTCCTGCATGAGAAGGTGTACAAACAAGATGATGGCACTGAAAAATATTAACAAGGTGGGAGGATTTTAATTTCTATTTCAAATGCTGAAAATTTGGTTCAACTCGGGAGTTAAAGTAGAAAGCATCGAATCCCTCCCCTTACGTTCAATCTGAGATAAGCACAAGAACTGCTTTTTGAAGCATCTGGAAGTTATTTTTTTAAGATGATATCAGCCCATGGAAAGCTCTCCCCCAACTCAAGAGAAAAGTATTTCTTGCGCCTTAAATGATTTTAGCACTGAGCAGGTTGTTCTGGTGGAATTCAAAGAAACAGAGTTTGCCATGTCTTGGCAGAAAGACAACACTAGGAAGAAATCAGGAAAATGACAAACTACTGGGGCAAAAGGGTCTGGAGACAGGGTGGTCAGCACAAGCTTGAATGACAGGAGAGCAAGTTTGTGCTAAAATTGTCCTGGTGACCTCAGACCTGAACATGGGACATGACATGTGAGAGGCGCTAGGTAAGTGTTCAGTACATTTAGATGGGTCGCTTGCCAGAAGGTAAAACACTATGTAGGATAAGGCAAGGTAGGGGTCATTATCAACAAGTAGCAGAGGCATGTGTTTGGAGCCAAGAATGAATGTGAGGACAGATGGCCTGAGCCTAAAACATGGGAGTCCTGAGGAACTTTCCCTTTCCTGAAGAACAGTTTTTTCTTGGCTGGGAAAACTAAGACCACTGTGGATAGTGGAGAAGCAAGCCAGAAGTGGGGAGCTCTGGGAACACCTGGATGAGTGGTCACACCTGATGATCTATGGGTGGGGAGGACAATGAGAGGTGGTCCTTCCATCTAAATTCCCCAGCCAGACTGTTTGGATCTGTTGGGCCAGACTGGCCAGCAGAGGCTGGGTGTCCTAGGAGGTAGGTGAAGAAGTCGGGCTCTTTGTGGAAGAGGGGCTGGCTAGCAGTAGGCAACTGAGCTCGGTACAATCTGCACCTCATGAATTGAGCCTTCCTTCCTTCCTTCCTTCCTTCCTTGCTTTCTTCCTTCCTTTATTCTTTCAGTACTTATATTCACTCATGTGACATGCATTTAATGCAAACTGTCATGTTTATTTGGCAAAACAGGGGGTTAGGGACTCGCATGAAGATCAGAAGAGTTTGAGAATCCCTATAATAGCATGACAGGTTCTTTAGTGTAGAAATATTCCAATCTTCATTGTTGGAGTCATTAACCCCACACAAGGGCTTTTTTCTCAATGTGCCTTCATAACACAGGATTTGTTCTACTGCTACTCTTTAATTGGTTGATTGACTCATTCATTCATTCATTCATTCATGCATTGACTGAGTAACTATCAAGCCACAGATATGTACTCGGAACAATTGAAACTCTGGTGACAGAGAAAAATCAACAGACCATGGTTACTAGCTTTGAGAGGCTCATGGGCTACTGGTAAACTCAGACATGTAAAGAATAATTCTTTGAGTATAATCGTTACATAGAAGATACCACTGGAACACAGAGGATGCGATACCTGCTTTTGGCTGGAGAGGCCTCCTGGGCAGGTGCTGCAGAGCGGCTGAGTTGTGATCTGTATCATGAGGGAAGACTGGCCAGCCTCAAAGACAGAAGAGGCAGTGGCATTCCAGGCAGAAAGAGCTACGTCTGCTAAGTGAGCCCTCCATGTGTTCAGGGGCCTGCAAGCAGCTTGGATCTGACAGGCTAGGAAGTGGGTGGTGGTGACAGTAGGGAAGGTAGACAGGGTCAAGAGCAAGACGGTGTTGGTTTTGTCAACTTCCAAAAGTCATTCTCCTTTTTTCTTCCATGTGGTCAAGCTCTACCTTTACCTCAACCTTGGCTTGCTTGTTTTCTAGCCAGTCACAGCCTTCTCTTGAGAGCCTGTGGCCAAGCCACTCCCCACCTTCGAGGCCAGCTATACTTTCCAAAACCCCCTGGCGGCTGTCTACAGCCACCTTCTCCCAGCACAAGCTCTGCAGCTTTTCCAGATGTAGAACTTTAAAGCCTCCAGAACTAAAGGAATTTTTAAGGTTACCTGATGAGTGGATTTTCTGTTTGCGCTGCCTTAGCACACATAGCAAGGGGCCTTTCCTTGCCAGCCCAGGAGTGCACTCATGTCACTGCTGTAGCAAACTAGATAGGTGAAAGTCTTGATCCTCTATTTCAAACCCAACTGATGCCTAAGGAAATACCAGTAAAAACAAGTAGAATCATCAAGAACTAACAGTGGAACTAGATGCTGGCCCTGCTTAAATCATGTGCAACGAACTCTTGTGATGGAACTTCTGTGTGAGTTTGACCAACGCTTGCTTGACTTACACCACTCTGGAACCTCAGCTTGCTTGTTCCTGTGGATGCAAATCTCGCTCTCATAAAGCATCTGGTTGATTCTTGGACACTTTCAAAGTTAAAAATTCACCTTAAATGGAATTAAAATCTACCTTTCTGTGACTTTAGTTCACTTTTCCTAGTCTACTCTTTGCAATGCATAGAATAAACAAACATGCTCCCACCTTATAATCATTTAAATACCTAAAGGTGATTGTTCCCCAAATAATTTTCTTTTTCTAGTTTAAATGTCAGAATGACACGGTTTCCATTCTTGGAGGGGGACCTTATTTTGTCAATTTACCTCTTAAAATATGACCCTGAGCTCTGAAACAGTACTGTCACTGTTGGCATGCCAGCAAAGCCTACATCTGGGACCATTTCTGTTCTCACACTGGGAGAAATATTCCTATTAATGTAATCCAAAGTCTCATTAGCTCTGCTAGTAATTTTGCCTATTGGCCAGAATTGCAATTTTCATTAAATTCCTAAAAAAATTTATTTGAATTGCCAGTGGCTCAGGTGTCTCTCGTCTTCTATTCATTTAGACATTTTCAACCTCATTGCAGAGTTTACATTCACCCCCTATTAAATTCCATCCTATCCGTTTTGCTGATTGTTTCAAATTGTCAAAATCTATTTGAATATGTATCTGATATCTAATATATTAACTATGCTTCCAATTTTGTGCCATTCCTAAATCTACCAAGCAGGCCTCTTTGATTCTAATCCAAAGTTTTAATCAAATTATTGAATAGATGAAACTAAACACAGAGACATATGGTATTCTATGAGAGACCACCCTCTTGCTAAGTTGCATTGGTCTTAGCTAACATTAGAAAGGCAAAATATTTTAAGCAATTTCAAATCTTCTAAGCCATTCCATTTTCAGTGATATTCATAAGAGAATCTATGCTATAACATACTATAACTCAGTGGTTTCCCAAATTTTCTCTTCAAGGAGATTATGGGGCTACACAGGAAAGGAATTGAAGATTTATGGAGTACCCAACGAGAGTCACCTAGAGAGAAAACATTCTCTTAGTATTTCACAGAGAGCCAACTGGTCTAGCAATGGCCATGACTCATTCAGATGGCTGACACTGACAACAGTTCTACAAAGCACTGTGGATGGTTTCAAAGTAAACCCTGAGGGGATTTGACTGACCTTGGGAGATATAAAAATTCCATGTTTTGTTATACAGGTCTTGCTTTAACTTTCCCTTAACCACCCAGCAGAAAAGTTTAACCATGAGGCATAAAATGTAAAGCTAGCTGAGTATGTTGAGCCGTAAAAGGCTTAAACCAACAGCTTTCATCATTGCCAGTTTTGCCAATAACTCACTGCGATTATGGAACATTGGATTATGTACACAACTACTTTCTCTTAGTTCAGTGAAAAGAAGTTTTTTTTTTTTTTTTTGGTACCAATAATGATAAGAAAAATTATCACATCTACACCCTATGCTCTGTATAACTACTAGGAAGGCAACAATATGCATTGTATCAAATACTGGAAATGAATCACTAACATGTTTTGAAACTGTCACATTGTTATTTTTTATTAAATGCAATAAAATAAAATAAAAAATAAGAAAGACCAGAGTGATACTCAACTCATTTCAAATAAGTATGCAACTAACTGGTGATGAAGCTTTTTTTTTTTTTCAGAAGTATGAGATTAAATGTCACTATTTTAGTTTCTTGAATTCTCATTAAAGGGAAAGCAGGCTCTTAAAATGGTTATTAAGAAAAGCAGGAAGAACAGAAGCTATAAAATGATGTCATGACTAATTTATGAAATTTTTACATAGGAAAAATCAAGTTAAGAGACAAAAAACCAGGGAAAACATCTGGAACAAGTATAAGAAAAGGCTAATTTCATTAATATGAAAGACAATATGAGTTAGTTTTTTAAGAAGAATGAACAACCAAAAGGAAAATGGACAAAGAACATGAACAGGCAGGTGTTCCATGAGCACAGATAGCTAAGACATGAAGAATTGTTCAGCTTCAATCACACTTAAAGCCAGGGAACTCAGAACACAGATGAGTTACCATTCTGCATCTGTCAACCTGGCAAAGATGAAAACTCACCATTGAGGGCAAATGCAAAGGAAGCTTCCCAAATTATTCCTTTCACATTGGTACCACCTCTCTGGAGGGCAATTTGAAATTATTAAATATATATATATATATATATATATATATATATATATATATATTGATTCAACAATTTTGCTTTAAGGTTTTACCCCACAAACTATAAAGAAATAGATAAGTTGCAAAAAATAGACCATAACTGTAGTAGCTAATTTGGTCAACATGAGTAGTCAACTTTGATAAGAAATGCCTAATAGATTTGTTTAGCACAGTTCTGGATGTGTTTGAATGATGGACTTACTGAAGAGGGAAGATGCAGGCTGGGTGTGGGTGGCATGAACAAATAGGCTTGCTGCCTGGGCAGACTGCAAAGGGAAAGAAGGATATCTCCCTTCTGCTTCTGTGGAGGAACTCTAGTCTTCACTATCAGCTTTGGGTACTGTCTCTAGGCCACAGCAGACTTTAGCTTTAGCTTCCTGACAGGGGCCTACCTGGGACTTCACAGTGAGCTGAAGGCTTTCACTTTTTGACTGATTAATCTGGATCTGGTTCTTCCCATTTCCTCTCACCCCATCCCATCCCAACACATACCAATTTCTACAAACCTGGTTGTTTTCTGGTAGGCTCTGGTAAGGCTACATAACATATGTTGGGCAGCTAAAAAGCAACAAGAGAAATCCACTCTCTTGCAGTTTTGAAGGCCATAGGCCTAAGGCCAAGGAAGAGCCATGCTCCTCTTTGGTTCTTTGCAGCTTCTGGTGGTGATTGCTCAACCTTGGCTTCTCTTGGCTTGAGCTGTGTCCTTCTAATCTGTCTCACGTGTCCTTTCCTATTGTTATGTAGGTCAGTTAGTCACCCTCCAGTACGACCTCATGGTAACTTCACTGATTACATCTACAAAGACCTTGTTTCTAAACAAGTTCACATTCCAAAGCACTGGTGCTAGGCCTTTAACACACCTTGTGTGTATGTGTGTGTGTGTGTGTGTGTGTGTGTGTGTGTGTGTGTGTGTACACAATTGAACTGATAACACAAACTAATTCATATATCTCAGTAGAACTGCTGTTTCAATTGTCTGTTGCTCCCATGGACTATAAATTCCATAAAAGGTTCCTTTTGGTTGTTGATGGAGCCTAAGGGCCCGGAGCAGTAGTTGGCAACTAGGAGACAGGCAGTAAGCATCTCTTGAATGATGCCAGCTATCATCACAGGACTGCACAGTTTAGTCAGATCAGTCAACTCCCAGAGCTCTCACTATCCAACTGCTAAGCCTTCTTCAGTTCTCTGCTAAAGAAAACACAGAGCAGCTGTTGAAATAATCTAGTTTCCTTGTAGTTATATTTCTCACTGAAAACATACTCTGGACGCTCAGCCTCCAGCAATCCATCAAAATTACCATTTGCAGGTGCCTACCGGTTACAGCTCAAGCAGGTTTTCTCTAGCAAAACAAAGAGAAAACCTGTTCTGTTGAATTTGTAGTATTACTACAAAAGCCCTTCAGTTTACCACTCTCTAATACCAGGGATGCAACCCATGAGCCTCAGCAGCTTTAGTCAGCCTCCATTTACTGGGGAGAAATAGAGCCTGACACTGCCCTGGACCCAAGCAATGAACCTGGCAATGATCCCCTTTCCCAGACAAGCAAGAGCAAGTCCTCTCCCAGAGCCAGAATCCTGTTCACAAAGTCCTACACTGGACTTGGAGCTTGGTAGCATTGAGTTTTCAGCCCTCCTTAGAATTTTACTTTCTGTCTGATTTGGTATTTGGAGCCAATCATTTTCAGATTTTCTTTTATATTTTATTTTTTTAAGAACCAAATGAAATACTTTATATCATGTGATAAAACAACTAGACATTTCAATATTCTATCATTATTACTAAAAATTATATATCCTTATTCTGAAAAACTCCAAATTACTCCTGAATCAGAAACTTGTTGACTACCAACATGGTGCCACCAATAACATTTTCTGATAATCCAGAGAAATGGACTTTGTTTCATGCACAGAATTATTACAAACTCTTGCATAAAGTTACCTTCAGGCTATGTGTATAGCTTGTATATGAAACAATAAGTGATTTTCATGTTGTAGTTTATCTTAGCCAAAATGCCAACAAGCAATGAATTTCCTATTTAGGTTTGCATTTCATTCCCAAGGTATCTTATTATGTATATGTAAATATGCATTAAAAAATCAAAAACTGAAACATTTTTGGTCCTAAGCATTTTGAATAAGCAATATTTAACCTATAAATGTTTAGAGAAGAGAGAAGAAAACTCTTGATCTTCCTCAGCCATCTCCATGAGTTTTTCTTGGCTTAAAATTACTGAACGTTATACAATAAAAAAAATACTAAGTAAGGAAATTAAAATGAGTATTTAAATTTCTAAGAGGGTATCTTAAATATATCTCTGATAATGGAAAAAGAGATTTGATTTAATTATCAAATTCTGAGGGGAAATTGCAGTGAAATATTAAAATTGATCTGTATGATAATTTCAAAGGTCTGCTAATTAAAAGTTCATAAAAGTGTAAGAGAAGAAAAAATTTATTTTGACTAGTGACTGAACCTCTCATGACTTTGGCTTGTGAGCTGCAGAGGCAAAGCTGAGGTCTTGACCTTGAACTCACGTTGTACTAGGGACCTACAAAGGAGGAGAAGGGTTGTAGAGCTGCAGAGAAATAGACAGCTGACCACTGAGCCTCTGGGGCTCTCTGAGAGGGAAGGACAGGCTGGTGGTCTCTAGGACAAGTAATGGGGCTGTGGTCTAGGAAAGCCGGGGACATGGAGGCAAGTGTGAAGGTAAAGACATCCCTATGTCAGGATAACCGAAGTACTGAGGGAATGGTAAGAGTGAAGACAAATGTTAGATGATGATTCTCATACCAAAAATTAGAAAAAAAGTATCTTGTAGATGGAATTGGGCTTAAAAATAAGATGCATCTAAGAAACGGAGGCTTTGTCTTGAATGAGTTAATACAAGCTGTGTGTCTCACCTTCAAGCTGCTGCTGCTTTTGTCTTTCTTACATCACTCTCCAACTCCTTCTAAGCTAGTGGCACATTGCAAGAGCCACATAGGCATTTGTGTCCAGTCTTTGTCTGAAAGGAGCCATAAGAGCTAGCAAGTGGTTTCATATCATGCTCTTCAGGGGCCCCAAGAGCACAGAAGCCTGCACTGTGCCCACAGATCAATTTAAGCTGGAAGTGAGACTTAGCCTGTAAGCCCTGTGTCTTCTCCTATGCCACATCTAGCTTCCCACCTCCTAAGCTGTCTCCAGTTGCTTCAAGGACTCCATGGACAAAGAAGAAAGTTGGGATAAGATTGCCGTGAAGGTTAAGCTCTTCAGGCTTCCTGTTGTGTATGACTTATTTTTAAAACCAAAATATTCTTGAATAAAGTACATTAATCTTGATTGTCAGAGCATTTGGACAGCCACCAAAAGTCTTAGTAAGCAACAATTTTAGGTTCTGCTGAGATTTTATGACATAAACATTAAACTCTCCTCATGCATCCCACCTCACTGTGCACAAAAATTGATTTCCAATGGCTGCAATTTACACAATAAAGAAAACTTTTGTTTTCAATGTACTAATAAGAGACAATATATGCAGCCTCCTCATTGATTAACTCTTTTGCTTTTTTAGATTAACTTCTTGAGAGAATCATTAAACATTAAGATAAAATGATTTGTTCCCATTGATTACACGTTGTGCCCATCTGACTGCCGTAGTTTTTATATTACAGTTATTATTACGCTATTAATGTAATTTGCAGAACCAGTGAATCACCCAGGATCTGACTGTGTGGCTGGTTATTTTTTCATAAATAAAAGAAATTTTAGAAGAAATAAATCTGTGACAACAGTAACAGAGGAAAAGGCCAATGACTCACTTTATAGATCATTACAAGGAAAAGGAAGTTTCCCCTGGTTACATAAATGGTGAGCTTTGGAAAGCTGGGTTTCTCAAAATGTCCATTTTTATCATGTGAATTTCTTAGAATCATTGTTAATTGCAAGCCATTAGGAAAGATGACTTCCCGCTGTTCACTGAAATTCCCTTCTTGATCTCATTCACTGCTCAAAGTTGCTAAGTTATATGGAGTGTGGTGAAGCCAGTCTTACTTTGGGTCTTCCCCAAGTCTCCCCTGGCACTCTGTTCATACTGACTGGGGATTCTGTGTGTTCACCCAATTCAGTAATGCTTCTCTCCCTGCAGGGATTGTCAAAAGGCTAATTACAGTAATCAGGTAGGTAAATCTTCTCTGTAGTCTGATTCTGGATGACTATAAAACTTTAGCCTTAAGGAATTCTCTAGGTATTGGAACTAAGTGATTTCTTGGAATTTTCTAGAAAATAAATGATTTAAACAAGTGACTCCTCATTCCCCATTAGATTCCAAGGTACTCACCTATCACTCCTGCTAGTTCTCCACAGGACTGAGTATAGCATTTTTTTTTTTCCTGATATTTGATAGGTACTCAAAATAGAAGCTTTTTTTTTTTTTTTTTCTCTCATGGGGGAAAAAGCAGGTTCCCAGCTAGCTTCAGAGCCCCTCAGACTGTGCTTTCATACCAGGCATTTCCTTTAGAAAGCCCAGTGCTTCCTTTGTTCCCTTCACTGGTGTCTTAGAATTCTTAGTATTTTTTTTTTTAATGGAAACCTTAGCACTTTTCATGTTCTGGATTCCATGAAGTATGGACTCTTTCACTGTGCAACACATGTTCACATGTCAGAAATCCCATGTGAAGGAAACCTGTATGCACAAATCAAAGGCTGAATGTGGAATGACTGCTCCCCTATGGTGTGTATTTTTTTTTTTTTTCTTTTATTTCTGAAACAGTGGAGAAGCACTCAACAGCACTTTCTATAATTTTGCAGAGTGAGGAGAGACTAAATCCCAATGATTCACTTTGAAGATAGTGGGTAGGAAATTCCTGACATAAAAGCAGACTCTGTCCTAGGAGGATGCACATGAAATTTTGAACTTTCTTATAAAGCACTACATTCAGTTCTGTTCCATTGTTGTTAAGTATTTAACCAGCATTAAACAGTAAAATTGTTCTTATGTTCAGGTCTCCTGAGAACCTATGCTGAGAGAACCTATCCTCGTTTTCAATAATGTAAAATCAATATAGTATCTATCCATTATGTGGATAAGAAAGTATAGTCTATGAAAAAATGCTCAATACCTCAGAGAACTATAAATCCTCAGAGAACTATAAATCAAAGTCACTATAGGATATAATTTACTATTGTCATTTAAAAAAACAGGAAAAATATAGACAAAGAGGTAGAGAAATTGCAACTATATACATGAACACTATTTTTCCATAAGGAGAAAGAACTGCTGCTGTATTCTACAACACGGATAACACTTGAGGATATTTAGCTAATAAAGTCAGTCTGACACAGGCAAGCAAATACTGCATGATTCTAGGTTTAGGATGCCAATAGGAGGTCTGAAATAGTCAAATATATACAGAAAAGAAGAGGAATAGTAGTTTCCAGGGACTAGAGAGAAGGGACATGGGACAGTGCTATAGTTGTGCAAGAAGGACAATATGTTGTATCTTACTGTGCTTACAGTGGAAAATGTTGGACGCTCCACTTTGGTAGAAGCATAGATCTCCTATTATGATATTCTCCAGAATAAAACAAGTGAGTAGACAGGGTACCTACCACTCTTGAAGAGGAGGGACATGATCCCTTGATGATTCTAATTCCCCAACACCGCCAGCGCTCACACACTCAGATGTGGAACTGATGACTCTATAAACTATTTCTTCTTCACATATGATGGTTTGTGGTGCTAGAACGTTTAAGATGTAGAGGAACTGTCTGCCTTCTCTCTGATTGCTGAAAATCATGCAAAGACTTACACAAACTGCAAGGCTTCTATCTACCCCTATCCCTTCTTGCCTAAAAAACAGAATGCAAAAGCACTTACTACTGACCACCCTTCCCAGCTCAGGGAGGGCAGAGCCAGAGGAAGAGGGTGAGGGCACTTGACTCCATTGACATCTTCCTATAGTTTGCCTTCTCCCAGTTTCCCACCTTCACTGACGCTTTGCATCTCTACCCTGTGCATTATCACTCTTTATTAAATGTGCACCATAATCCAGACTCCTAAGCCACTCCCTGGGGTCATTTTTTATTGACTTGTCTTTCAAATGCTGTTACTGAATATATTCATAAACTTGTTTGCTTTTCTCTTGTTAATCTGTTACAGGACACTTTTTCCATCTACGAATCTATAAAGGTTGAGAGACAATTGTACTTTCTTTCCACACGGAGTTAGTGTAGGTCCTTATAGTCTAGTTGGTAGAGGTACTAATTGAACTTGTCTTGCTTCCTGTAGAAGTTAGGAGTCCTATGCAGTTATAGTCCTTAAAGGGTGGAGCATGGTATTAATTCCTGGCCTGCACTGATTGCCTTGAGAGGAAGTGCTGCCAGTTGGCACAATGCTAATGTCTTTTTTGTACATTGGCGCTTCAAATGTTTGTATTCATCTTTGACCCACCAAGAAGGTGCACATTTTCTGCTTTCTCTGTGTCATATCCTGGAGAAACCGTCAAGCTGGGACCCATCTTGATGCTCCTAGACTGCTGAGATGAAAAGCTGTGGATTGATACAACATTGTGTAATTTTATGAATATTATGTAGTCTTACAGAGGCAATAGACACTGATCTGCATGTTGTCATTTCAGCAGGACACACTTCAAAAAGGATATGTGGAATACTGCCCTGAAAATCCTCCTGTGAACGGAGAGCTGTCCATTGGGTGACTGGGAAAAGCAGAGAATAATAGGAAAAGTGAGAAAAAGAACTCCGCTGAAATAGAAATATAGAAGACATATGGTATTGTAATCACATATGTGACCACGATTGTAACTGTGTCTCTGTTGTCTTTGGACCTTCAGGGTCTAGTGGAGAGCTTGGCAAAAGAAGGAAAGGAAGGGACAAATGCTGCCAGATGGAAGGGAACATCTACTCTCTTCCTTTATTTGTTACTCTGGACATCTCAGTTCTCATGTGGAAAACGCAGAGTAGCCTGGATCCTCGTAGACACTTCCTGCAACAGGTCATTTCCTTCCTGTGGCAGCTGAAGGACTGGTTGTTGAAAACATTTTTTTGTTTTTGTTAGAAAGGTCCAAATCAAAATTTGTTGTGAGGTGGCGTGAGTGTCTCTCTGCTGAACTCATTAATTTAGTAGAGATTATATAAAATAATAATGTTATTTAACAGTAAGTACTTAAAATATTTAAGAGGATAAGTGGCTTTATCCATTCCAGCTTCCAAAATAGGTGACGTAACTACTCCTGAATTTAGTGTCTTGGAGATAATGTTTGATGAGTTCCTAATATTAGAAAATTTTATATATGCAAATAATAAATGATTTAATTATTATTTATTGGGGTTGGGGAGATAGCTCAGTAGAATAAGCACTTTCCTGGTAAGTATAGGGTCCTGAGTTCAATTCCCAGTGCCACAAAAAAAAAAAAAAAAAAAAAAATATATATATATATATATATATATATATATATATATATATTACAAAGTCTAGAGTCTCTCTACATAGATCAGATTCATAGTGATTCTCCTGTTTTCGGCCTCCTAAGTGCTGGGATTATAGGCATGCACCACCAGTCTCATTTGATAACTCAGTGGACTCAGGAGGTGGGCCTGGCATGACATGCCAGGGATTGAACTCCGGTCCCTGAGCCTGCCTAAGCAGGTGCTTCAGTCTGCTGAGATATCTGGTTAGCCCTTGGTTTTATTTTCAATAAGCTCAATTTAGTGAAATTTTATTGTGTTTAGGCAAAATATAATCATGTCCTTCTTTTGCTTATTTTGGAAGTGATTTTTTAAAATTGTTAAATTAATTTTTAGAGTTTTATTTGAACATCTTAAATTTTCCAGAAAATACTATCCTGCAGTCAAACTACCACTTGGAACAAAGGATCTTGGTAGATAATTTCCTCCCATTTGAAAGCTGACTTGTTCTACAAAGTTCTTTGTAAGACATACAACATGAAATGAAATGATCTCTTCACCATTTTGCCCCCTTACCCCATGAGTAAGAGGTTGGCATCCCCATTAGAACTTCCTGGACAATTAATAACACTTAAGTGTTGTATAAGCAAGCATGTTTTTGCATGTCACAAACCTTTGTGCAAGTCTTTCTATCATTTCCTTAACTCTTTAAAGATGAGACGGTGGCTTTAGGCTCACAGAACATATGACAGCCAGCCGGGTTTGGCCTATAGACGTGATTTATCCGCCTTCTCCTAACGTCTCGGCAACTGACAGATCAAATGGATTCTGGCAACTCTACTTAGAGGCTGAAGCTCCCCAGCCTGAGCTTCGATCCTGACTGTCGTTATCACCTGTGTGATCTCAGGCAAGTTTCTCTATCTGCAGAAAACCGGAATGTTCACAACCCACTTCAGCACTGCTGGGGTGATGGGACGCACTCGGATAGGGGGCAGGCTGGGCACCTAGCAAATACTAGGGCGATGTGAGCCATTTGCACTGTTATTGCTGTTAATTACCACAGCTAGGAACGCTGATTTATTTCAAAACATATGGAAACTAGACCGGCCCATGGGATGACACCTGGTGATCCTACCTCGACTCACTCATCCTCCTTCAGGGGCTCTCGCTCCTAGGGCCAGTGCAGCAGTCCATCCTTGCGCCTCTACGGGTGCATCTAGATTTTGAACTTCCCAAAGAAAGCCACAACATGTAAAAAAAAAAAAATTATTATGACATTTGCAAGGAAGTTAACCAGTTTTGAGATCTAAAAAGACAATCAAAAGCACTCAAAACTCTTATTTTGGGATGGTGAAATGGCTCAGTGGTCTAAGGTGCCTGCTTAGGACAGCTTAGGCAACCACAGAGACCACAGTTAGGCCCCTGGCACCACATGCTGCCCCAGCCCCACCCCCAGGGCAGGCTAAGCCGGCCATAACATATATATATATAACATATGTATATATATCCTCTTATTTTAAGAGAAATACACTAACTTATATTAAAATAAAATTTAATATGTTAATCTTTATTTCATAAAAATAAAGTTTTAAATCTGAGATCTTCCCTCTTTAGGGAATATTAAAGAGGTATTTCCCAAGTACTATTAAAAATAAACACGGGGATGGGGCTGGAGAGATATCTCAGTGGTATAAAAATAAACACAAGCAATTTACAGGTAGTTGCTAAAATACTTGTGTTGATTGTTCTCACCGGCTTTTATTAGTTGTTCTAGAATCACTACAGATGCAAGTGAGATAATCATGCTTCCTCCTGCACAGTAAGAAGTATTCATAGCATCTCCCTCACAGTACTGTGCTTCACATGTTTTCATTGGTTCTGTATAGAGATTCCAATTGTAGGTAAAACAAAAAAGAACAGGGAAGTCACTAGGAAGTCCACATAGCTGTGCCTGAAGGTCCCCATCACTGGCTGCTTGCTGAGGCTGTGCTTTAGTGGCCCATGACAAGGTGGCACACACTGTAAGCTGGGGCACAGCTCAAGGTGGCCTTTCCCAACACGGGAAGAGATACGGCTGTGCTTTGGAGCAGTGTGAGTTCCGTTCATGTTATTTCCTTTCCACCAAGAAATCATAATCATCTGGCAGCAGCAAGTGGTATGTCACCTTGTGACAATCAGCATCCTATGCAAACAAAGCCTAAGACACTACAGCCCTAAGTTAGAGTTGAAACAATGACAAATGAGCTGATTTCAAAATCAGCTTGTCAGCCCTCATGCTTTCTCTGTGGTTGTCTTAACATCAAGAACAGTGGATGCCCTTGCTTCCAAAGCCTGTGGAATAAAAAGCTGTTTTAAATTATTATAAGAAGGGAAACAGATTTACTTTATATAAACTATGCTAAATTAACATGTTGTAAACAAGAGAACTCTAAGTCTTGAAGAAGCCCAACGCAGCTACTTATGTCATATGATGGAAAGGGGCAAAACTCTTTTATTAATGACTTGACAATGAGTCGCAAAAGTAATGTCACAGTTGGTTGTATTTTCAACAACATATAATTCACTGATAGATAAATTTATACCCAAATATGTTTTTTTGGTTCATAAACATTTTAGCAAAAACAACAAATCAACAATAATCATGTTCCCTATTCAGAATAATGAGACTTTCAAATACTTGTTCAGCATTTAAACCCTAATAATTTTATTTTAGTATTTTAATAAAGAGAAATACCTCCTGAAGGCTGTAGCCATGGAGCAAATTCAGCATAAAAAAACAAAGAACACGGATGATATTTTAGGAGCTTGACTTAAAACTTAGGTTCTTGGGTTTCACGGCATCAGAATAGGTAGTTTAACTTCCTGAATGGTTAGGAAAATTGATCCTTCCATTAAATATGTTTTCCGAATGTCAAAACACTAGGCTATGAGATGAGATTTTATTAATGTGGGCACTATTTCTGAGTCATAGTAAATGTCTTCTATTACCTATAAGGTTTGTTCAAGATGAGAAAAAAAAAGTTAAAAAAAGAATTATAGCAATCATATATGTACTTGAACAGACTAACTATAAAATGCAGATAATTGAGGAAACATTATTTTTTCTTTTCTAAATTGTGCATGTAACTACCTTAATTATCTACCTTGGGGTGTCAGATAGGCGCCTATCCTGAGGTGACTAAATTGTGAGTCTAGGCTGTGTAATTCCAAGGGCAAGCACCAGGGAGGGTCTGAAATTAGGGCCAGAATTTACAGGACAGGGAATGCTTTTCTTTTGGGCTTCTTGACTGGGGGGCAGGTGGGTATTAAATTCACATCTTTTAGGAGAAGGGAAGTGTTGAGATTGATCTGAGGCAATTAGCTGAACATCTTTTCAAATGTAGAGCATTCTCTTACCCTGAACATCCAATTGTACTGCTACCTCCAAGATCAGCGTTGAACATGGGTGGTGCCTTGTTGTCCAAAACCATTTGTCAAAGCTGCACAATGTGAATTATCATTACCAGTGGGGTGGGGAATTGTGCAGATGTTAACTGTCTATATATTGCTAAACCACTGGGTTGACTGATTCATCCACTAATATTTCAACCCAAGTGACCTTATTTTGGGTGAGCTCAGCTGGCAGCATGAGGGCCAATTCCCTACCGACAAAGGTAATGGGGGAAAAAGGGCTGTCTTGGGCGCAGGTGAGGGTGAGCTTGGCTTCAATTCTTCAGAGCACTGAGGCTGCCTGTACTGCTATTTACCCATCTTTCCAAGCAGGGAAGTACAGGGCTCACACAAAAGAAAAGAGCAGAAACAAACCAGTTCCTGTCATCTCTGTTGACTTTTCACTTAGTAGACTTCTTTGTGGATTAAAAACTTTTTTTTTTTTTCTGCTTCTTGTAAAGGAGTGTTCACTGGAGCCTGGCCAATAGATGGTATCAGGCTTTCTGAGTCTATGCTATGGGCGGCCTATGGAAGCATATCTGCTCAAAGCATTCATGCAAATTATTACTTATTGCCCTATATGCTCATAAATTAATAGCTTCTCTGTGGGTGAAAAACAGAAATTAGACAACCATTAAGGTTGAACAATGTTTAAAGAATATTAAATATTAATATATGAAATGAAAAAGTATTGCAAGCGATATCAGCCGATATGCCAAAAGCATAACAAGCCAAACCTAAGAATGCAAATAATAAAAACATGTTTCCAGCTAGATATTCTGGATGGTTTAGTATTCAAATTAAAGTTGATTTTTTTCCCTCTCAGTAAAAACAAAAAAAAAACAACAGTATTTTACTGCAGTTGTCATATTATATGAAGGGTTATAGCCAAAACAAAAAACAATTTTAAGGTGAATAAATTAATGAGGTCTGGGTTATTGTGGTCACTGCGCTTGCAAGATGAATTTTCTTTGCAATATTGAAAATGCATACTGTGGACATTTAGAGGAAGCAGGTTTTATCAGTCTGTGATTTTCTTCTTTGACCTGAGCATTATTATGAATGATTGCCAAGTTGGCAAATGCATTCCAATGACTTTGCCAGTTACTATAGAACTGGAACAGACGTAGAGTGAGGACACCCCTGAGTGGGAAGTTAGAATAAACTGCCGCTCTGTGGATGAGTTTGCCTGGGTCACTGTCCTTTGGCCATGATAAATTTAGGGAAAATTTCCATGACTAGATGCCCAACCTGGAGATCTACTGTGTTATTGCAGATTTATAGGCAGGTTTTTCATTGGGACTGTTGATCTTGCATGAAGAACAAGCTCTTAGGAGTTCAGCTCTGGTCTCAGTCCCACTTTGTAGGATTGTGTGGTCATACAAAAGGGGCCTCTTCTTCATTTATCGCAGGGGGAAACTGTCAACTCAACAGACTTCACAGAGGCACTGGCATTGGTTGGTCAAATAAGAAAAACCAAAACAAGCAGGACCATAATTTGATAAGTTGTTATCTTTATTTATTGAATACTTACTTTATGCAAGTACTCTTGCTAGACATAGAAAGTATGAACTAATAAGGACACGATAGCACCTATGTATATCATTTGTATGTCAAATATTAACGCACTGCATCTTCACCATGATCTTATGAAGTAGGCAACTCAAACTATCCTTTTCTATAGTAGAGAGAAATGAAATACAAAGAGGCTGTTATGTTGTCCATGGTTGCTCACTAGTTAGTGGCAGAGCTGGGACATGAACCCAGACAAATTCTGGAGTCCATACTTGCCACTGTATGAGACTGGCCTTAGACTGTATTATTCTCCTGGAACCTCACGCCACAGGACATTGCTTTCCTTTTGAGCAAGTCCACACCTTTCAGAAGGAGGGAAGTGTTGGGATTGATCTGAGGGCAATTAGCTGACTGTCTTTTCAAATACAGAGCATTCTCTTACCCTGAACATCCAATTGTACTGCCACCTCCAAGATCAATGATGAACATGGGTGGTGTCCTGTCACCCAAGAACATTTGTCAGAACTGTACAATGTGAATCATCATTATCAGTGGGGTGGGGAGTTGTGCAGAGGTCCTGCTTCTAAATATCTATAATATCCATTTTCAGTACTGCAAAAACAATAAACAAACAGTAACAACAACAAAAAAACTCATCTTGCAAGCACAATAGACACAATAACCCAGGCCCCATTAATTTACTCACTTTAAATTATTATTATTATTATTATTATTATTATTTTTTTTTTTTTTTTTGCTTTGACTATGAAAATAATCCCTCTTAGGGCCTGGCAGGATCGTTCAGTGGTCTAAAGCGCCTGCAGGTGGCTGCAGGGATTGTGGTTCGATCCTTGGCACCACATGCTGCGCCAGCCCTGCCCTCAGGGCAGGCTGAGCAGGCCATAAAAATAAATAAACAAACAAACAGAAGTTCTAAAAAAAAAGAAAGAAAATAATCCCTCTTATACTATGAAAACCACAGTAAAATACTTTGTTTTGCTTTCACTGAAAGAGAAACAATCAGCTTTAATTTGAATACTAAAAATATGGAATGCAATAATACAGAATGTGACCACTGAGAAGGGACAGCCCTTAACCCAGCTGGGTGTGGATGTGAGTATGTGTGTTCTGGTGCCTAGGGGAAACAGACCAAGGACAGTGTCCTAAAATAACCAGGCCTCGTAATGTATATCCTAGTGCAGGTCCTGAGCTGTACATGGGCTGGTGAGGCTATGAAAAGGAGCTCTTCATCCCTTGGGAACCTTGGAGACAACTTTAGGGAGCAGATGGGCCAGCCCATCTCAGGGTAGCTGCACCTGACTGCAGGGTGCTGGTGAGCCCTGCTGCCTCTTCTTTGCCGAAAAATCATGCATTGGCTCCCCCCACACATTTGGTGTCCTCCTGTCCAAGAGCTGCTTCTGGCCTCTTCCTTCATTCTTCAGGAAAACGGTAATGATGCAGGTAATGGTGCAGAAATCAGTACGGAAGAGAGAAAATGTAAACCCACTGAGTGCAGGCTTCTTTGACATTCCTGGAGTTTGATTATCAGCTTCAAAAGATGCGTTGTTACACACACACACACACACACACACACACACACACACAGAGTTATGAAAATTCAAGAAAATAGAAATTACCTTCACTTTGAAAGACACAGTACCTCTTTAGAAATACCAAAGCACACTCAGACGAGTCATAGGAGACCTACATGACCCTACCCTGGAGCTTCGCTGAGCTTGCATGTCCTTGCAAAAGCTTTTGGGAAATATGCTTTTGGGTTTCTCAGATACCTTGGGAGCATCCCATTGCCAGAAAGTCTCCAGGACTTACAGCCATACCTGCTGTGGAAGTGTGACATCCTTTTTATGTATTTGGTTGCTGCATGTCTCACTATGCAGCTTGGACTCATAGTGATTCTCCTGTTTTCAGCCTTTTCAGCACTGGGATTACAGGCATGCACCACTATGCCCAGCCTCTGTCTGGCCCCATCCCACCCTGGGGCAGGGCTGGCATATGGTGCCAGTGATAGAACTGCAGTCTCTGAGCTTGCCTAAGCTTCCCTGAGAAGGCACCTTAGTCTGCTGAGCTATCTTGCCAGCCCGAACATGACATCCTTGAAAAACATTTGCTCCAAGAGAGAGGCAGAGGCCTTGAGTATGTGGTGGGAGGTAACATTAATCCCACCAGCTGTTGCCTCTTTTTCCATCCCCAAGAGAAGTGTGGGTGTGGTGAAATTAATGCAACAATTTCTGCCAAAGAGGTACCCCAAAGCCAAGGAAGACAAGGAAAATAGTTCAACCTGGGGTTTGTCTAAGTAGTCTTTCATAAGAAGTCAAATGTGGTGGTAGCTAGAATAAGTCAGCCTAAAAATGCTGTGAAATTATTAACCAGGCTTTTCACTCCCAGAGCGAAGATGCTTCCACATTTTCATGAGTGTTGCTTTTTTTTTCTTTTCCATGTTAGCAATTCTGCATCACCCTTCCTCAGCTCCTGGGTACTAGGAAGGCCTGCAAAGGCTAGCTTCCTCCTGCTCTTCAGTGAGTTATTTTCCTAGTATACTCCTTCAATTTGAAACATAAAATTTATATTATACCTATATTTTTCCATTAAGCAAGGAACAAGTAAGTGTTCTAGACCCTTTTGGGCAAAGATCTGAGTGGAAAGCACATCAACTCAAATTTTATTTTTATTTCTTGGAATTTTTCTAGTTCTTTTCTTTCCTTTTCTTTCTTTCTTTCTTTTTTGTATTACAGAGATGTGTGAAATCTCAGGGGAATAGAAGATAGAAAGAGGATCTATTGCTTAAAAGTAAGGGGCTGACCTGGGGCAATTTCCTCTGGACATTTTTGCTAGGAATTTGTATGATGCCCATGACGTGCTATAGGTTTTCCATGAAGTGGCAAGGCAGGAACTAATGAAGAGAGTGAAAAAACAGAGTTAAATAAGTGTCTCAGGACACTGACACTGCCAACAAAATAAAGTAGTAAGATGCTGTCAGTCAATTAAAAACAAAAATTAACAAAACTGAGCAGTAGGTAGACTTCATCTGTTCAACTTCTACAGGAAACCCCACAAAGCTGGTGAAGTTCTTCTGTGTTTTCAAGATTCTGTGAAGTGGCCCGGCGGGATGGCTCAGTGGTCTAAAGCACCTGCTTGGGAAAGCTTGGGCGGCTTCAGGGACCGAGGTTCGATCCCTGGCACCATATGCTGCACCAGCCCTGCCCTCGGGGCTGGCTGAGCCTGCTATAAAAATGACTGAATAAACAAACAAAGGTTGTGAAACAAGAAAAAAATAAATAAATAAAAATTTAAAAAAATTCTTAAAAAAAAAAGATTCTGTGAAGTACTGGGATTTCCTTTTCCTGGGCAATGCACTGTTTTATAACTATTCTTTCACTTTGTGTATTTAGAGAAAACTTCAGAAAGCAAAATTACATGCCTGCTTGGATTTGCCATCGCTTGGGTAGCAAGCGCCCAGTTTCATGGCGTAGAGTGGTACTGAAGACCCACCCAGCCCGACTGTATGTCTGTAAATTCACTAATTACTCTTCCAAACATCTGATTTAATTCTACTCCAGTGGAAAGATCTGGTCACCCTGATTGAATGCTCTCATACTGAAAATCCCATGTTTATTTCCTCATTTATTTTAGTCAGTGTAGCGTGGGTTTCTTCAGCTCTGTACTACATTGCTCCTGTTATTAGAAAGTTAAAAGATTCCAGGACATGGCTTAAACCATGGGGAGTTAGAACCCCTTTAGCCTGCATCCCTTGTACAACCATTAAAAATACCTAATTTACTTTTCTTATAAACTCCTTTGATTCTTTTATTCAATAGACATTAATTGACCACCAGTACCCTCAAGATGATATGCCAAACAGTAGTCAGAATCTTGCTGAGTTGTTCTATCAATACAACTCAACTCCTAAGGTAAGAAAGAAAAAAGGGAACAGAAAATTCAATTAGAGAAAGCGAAGTGTGGAGCTTAGATCAAGCTCCAGGGAAGAGTACAGTAGCCTAGGGTCTTCTTAGGAGGAGACACATGCACAGAGGCCAGGCAGGCAGGGCTAGGTCTGCAAGAAGCTGTACCACAGGGTAACTGCAAAGGAAGCCTCAGTCCTTCCTTCAGAAAGCTCTGGACCTGGGAGGGTGCTTCACAGTACTCAGCACTGAAGCAAGGGCTCTGGCCTTATATCCAGTTGTTATGGTTTATGTCTAGTTGTCCCCCACAAAGCCTCATGTAGTCATTGGGCAGGGACTTCTATAGATTGAGACTGGATTCATGAGTCACTGGGATTATGTGTTTTAGTACTGATGGGATTATAGGTCTGAATAGGACTGGGACTATGGGTGTAGTCTAGGGTGGATATCGTAAGGCAGAGAGCCTGATAGGAATATAAAGAGAGACAGAGAGACAGACTAGAGCTGTTGCTCTCTGCTGTCCTGTTTGGTTGGCTGCCTCTGCCACCATTTTGTTGCTGTTCCACCGCCATGAACTGGATTCTCTCTGCTCTGTTCTACTCAGCCTTGAGCCAGCTGAATATGGACTGAAACCTCCACAAACTGTGAGCTAAATAAACCTTTCCTTCCTTCATTTTGAGTGTCAGGTATTTGTCCCAGCAATGAGTGCAAAGGAACTAAGACACCAGTATTAGCATTCCTTGGCTATGACCATCCCTTGGGAAAGATATATATGCCTCTTATGCTATTCCTTGTAACCCTCTATTGTATCTTACACATTTCATGGCTGGGAATTCAGACAGAGGTTGCCTGGTTGACCAGATCTCCACATCACTGGCAGGGTCCTTTAGGCTGGCAGATTCAGTGTGGCTTCTCTTACACCCATAGCCCTTTGGCAGGCATGGTTGGAGGGCTAGGCTCCCCTGGTCCCTAGAATCATTTACATGAGGCTTCTCTGGAATGGTGGTCTCTGAGTAGCTTGGCTACTAGTGAGGTAGACCAGGATTCTCAGACAATCTTCCAAAAGACAGTAGAATTTCTTATCTCTTATGGTTTGGGCTCCAAATTTGACACATGGCATGGGCTGAATTTTATTGGCTGAGGCATTATCACAATCTGCTCAGAGCTCAAGAGGGGAATGGAGGAGGTTGTGACTGCACTTTTCAGCGTGAGGAGGAAGACTTTGTCACCATCTTTAATTCTATCACTGGGCATGAAGTTGGCAAAGGAATTCCTTACCATTGGGAAAAACATAGTGAAGGATGCAGTTGTAAGATATCAGCATCTGACTCTTCCGTTAGCTAGAGGGTGAGTTCTGAAGACTGCATCTGGTGCTGCTGCAAAGCATCTAAGACCGATGAGATGGACTCTTTCCCCAGTTCTCCCTAACTTATGATGTTCAAACCCAAATTTCTCTGGTAGCTATGCCTGTCATCTCCGAGATGCCTCAGGAATTTAGAATAAGGTTGTCTCAAGGCAGAAGATTTTGTTTCAGCAACAGGGATCAAACTCAGGACCTTGTGCATGCCAACCAGGAGCTTAAGCTGCTGAGCTATCTTCCCAGGGACCCCAAGGCATAATATTTCTGACACATAGTTTGGTAGCAGTTATCAACATTTTGACAAAGTTTCCATAATTTAAAAATAAGTTTGAGCCAGGCCTGGTGGTGTACATCTGTAATCCCAGCACTTAGGAGGCTGAGGCAGGAGGATTATTACAAGTTCAAGGATAGTCTGGGTGACAAAATAAGCTCAAAGCCAGCCTGAGATATACAGAGAGACTCTGTCTCAAAAAGACAAAAGTAAACAAAAATAGTTTGAAAATAATTGCTTTCCAGATGATAACAAATTTCAAATTTCTCTCTCTCTCTCTCTCTCTCTCTCTCTCTCTCTCTCTCTCTCTCTCTCTCCCTCTCCCTCCTTGTTTCCCTCCCTTTACTTCATGTCCTAGTAACAGCAGAATGAAACAGCAGAATGAAAAAATAAAAATTTCTCTTTCCTTTCTCTTGTATTCATTCAAAAGATTCTTCTGGGACTCTAAAGTCAAAGTTATTTTCCTGCTTATGATTAAAAAGCTGAGTAAGAGATGAAGTCCCTACCTTCAGAAAACTTTCCATCTAATCATGGCTGGCAACTCACCCAGAGTTCTGAATTCTCTGATGCCTGGTTGACCAGATTTCCACATCACCAGCAGGGCCCTTTGGGCTGGCAGTCAGTCTTGCAGGGGTTTTTGAAGTCATTTAAACTCCTTGTGCATAGTAGGGAACCACTGAGGCTTTTAGACCTTTTCAGAAAGATACGAAGGAGCTGTTTCAGAGCCAGAAAAGAGTTAAGGTTCTAGGAAAGAGTGGCTCGGTTTGTTAGGATGCCAGAGTTCACCTGGGAAGATCCCGAGCTGTAGTTCAAGTTTAATCATGGAGCAGGACTCCCAGGCAATGCCAAGAGCAGCACTTTAGGGTAATAAAAGTGGCCTCTGTTTTCTGACACCTGTCTAATAAACAGATTCACCTTTCAGGAACAAGTGAAAACACAGATGCAAAGTAGTAGACAAAGGAGAACCCCATTCGTCTGCTTGTGCTGCTTCACAAACACTCAGTGAAAGCATCCCAGCAGGCTTCAGTCATCCCATTTGCTCTTTCTTTTCTCTCATTGCAGTTATAATTGGCCACAAAAGGCTGCTCACAAAACAGCAGTGATTATAATTTGATGCAGCTTTTCTGACACCTGTAGGGATGTGGACTCAGAGGGCAACCTGGGGAAGAGGAGCAGGGGACAGGACAGGGCACACACGGTAGGTCTGTTGGTCGGAGGCTATAGCCTCCAGTGTTCATTGTCCAGCCCTATCCAGCTAGCTCTAAGCAAGGCTGAGCTTAGACCATCTGAGGGAACTCAGGTTGCTGTCTCAAAAGTACACTCCAATGGTGGGGGGTTGGAGGAGGGGATCCCAGCCAGCGTCCCCTGCCGAAGTGAGGGGCGTTTCTGGACTTTTCTAGTGCATGCCAGAAATGCCTGCTGCTCCCAGGGCATTCAAACACTCCTGACCAGGCAAGTTGGTTTTGGCTTTAGCTCCTAGGAGCGCATGATGTCTGCAAGCTGAACGCTTCCCTGCTGGCGTTGTAATTCAACTTGAATGAGCACTGAACGAAGTCGCTCTCTGCAGCACTCTGCATCTTCCTCCGCTGTCCTGCCAAGTCACTAGAGGTTGAATCCAAAAGATCTGGCAATAAAATGCAAAATTACTGAAATGAGAAAACTATTCATTCAGCAACGGAAATAATACTTTCTGATAACAGATATTCTATCAGCTACTACTTGTAATAATAGTTTATGCTTTGCAAAGGAGCTGTAATCCTGAAATTCTGTTACAGGAGCCACAGCTACATGTGGATATATATATGTAAATTGAGATTCACATCACCACACTAGCCAATTTCAAGTGCTCCATGGTGACACGTGGCTACAGGCCATCATATTGGACAGTGTGAAACTTGCTGCATATTTAATAGTCACATGTAACAAAATAATTAAGAAATGATGTGTTTTGAGTATTACTCCTGTTTATAAATGTAACATTTAATGATAAGGTGGTACAACTTAATCTTATGAGATGAGAGTATTTAGCACTCAGAAGAGAGAAAAAAATCCTTAAAATGTAACACCCACCTCAAGAGACAGTGAAATCAGCTCCAGCCCATCACTGCAACATTTCCATCCCTGATATTGAATTATTTTTCCTGCATTCTGGTTGTTTTTAAAAGATCCTTTCTTACTCTTTCACTGGCTACAACTATGTCTTCAAGATCCGAAACTATCTTCATTTTTGTTCATTCGGCTCTGCCAACTTGTGATCAAGGTTTTATTTTCTTGTATATCTCTTTGAAACTGTTTCATGTGATCTATGTCTTTCCTATATTGCTCCGTCAGGGAGTCCATCATTTTTCTATTCTCCTCTAATTTTTTATCGATGTCTTCTTTAATAGTATTGAAGTCTGTCATTATGGTTATCCTTTCTCTCTCTAATACAGAGATTATTTCTGTTCTGTTCTCCTT
>PVJA010019694.1:0-38016 GCA_004027025.1 Myocastor coypus
AGGAGGAGGAGGAGGAGAGATGGAGGAGGAAGAGGAAGAGGACGAAGAGCAGGAGGAGGAGGAACAAAAGTCCCAAAAACATTAACCAAGAGTACAAGAGTACTATACTCAGCAAAGCTGTCCTTCAGAAATAAGAGATAGAGACTTTCCAGAGAGACAAAAACCGAAGCGATTGATCATCATCAAATGTGCCTGACAAAGATGACTGAGGAAACCCTCCATGCAGCAGTGTAAGAACGACAACTGCTGTTATGGAAACACATAAAAGCATGACATCCATGAAAGGACAGGAACACAAAAGAGCAGGAAAGGACAGAAACTGACCAAGCATTGTTGCAGTGAGCCAGCACACCAGACAGAGGCAATGTCACTATACAAGGACAAATTTATTCAGCAAGAATACTGAACAGTTATAAAAAATAAATGCACTCAATACCAAGACACTATTTTATTAAAAAAATATTAAATAAAATAGAAGAAATTAGATTCAGTATAACACTGGCAAAAATTGTGGGGGTTTTTAACACTTTCATGGATGCACAAATCATTCCATCAAAAAACACAACCACAATGTTCATCTTATGGAATAAAGAACTAAGACATTTTGGGACCAGAAAGATAGCTCCGTGGCACAAGTGCCTGCCAGGCAAGTGTAAGGTCGTGAGTCTGAACCCTGGTCCTGAAAAAAAAAAAAAAAAAAAAAAGAACTAAGACATTTTTGTATCTATAAATGCCTACATAAAGGTAAGAATGTTTTAAGATAAATAACCTAGTGATGTTTTTCAAAACCATCACAAAAACGGACAAGTCAATTTCAAAATGTGAAGGAAATAAACCACAAAGGTTAGAATATAAATACATGAAATAGTAATACAAATATAAATATGGATGAAACAAAAAGTTTGTTCAAATATAAACAAAATTGGCCATGTTTTAGTTAGATCAGCTAAGAAGGAAAGAAAACTCAAATAAACATTAAGTATGCCGCAACTGACAACCCCAAAACTACAAAAGATTATCAGAATTTTATAGTTTTACTAAAACAGATTGGAAAACTTTAAAAAGTGGGATGAATTTCTTTGTTTCAGCATCCAAAATTGAGCCCTGAAGATAGAAATATAAATATACCAATAACACTTGGTAAAAATTTATCATTAACAAATGAAGAAAGAAGACAAGAGCCATGGCCATTGCTCATCCAGATGACGAACACTGACAAAAGATCTACAAAACACTGCACACGGTTTCAGGGTACATCCTGAGGTGATATGACTAACATTGTCGGATACAAAAGTTATATCGATCTGGCTTTATCTTGGGCTTTACCATCCAGCAGAAAAGTCTAACCATGAGGTATAACAAGTAAAACCATATTAATATGCTGAGCTGTAAAAGGCCCAAGTCAACAGCTCTAACATTGCCAGTTCTGCTGATAACCCACTACTGTCATGGACTATTGGACTATATATATACAGCTACTTTCTCTTAGTTCAATGAGAAGAAATATTTGTACTAATAGTACTTAGAAAAGTTATCATGTCTTGCAGCCCAGCAGGGTGGCTCAGTGGTCTAAAGAAAAGAAAATAGTAAGAGCTTATACAACCTTCTGTTGGGGACTAAGCTACAGACTCTCAAGAGTTTTGTACTTTGAATGCAAAGAGAAAACTACTAGTCCTTGAATAGAAGGCTGAAATTTCTAGAAAATTCCCTGCTAAATGCTTAGAAGCCTCCCTGACTTTCTGAGGAATAAAACTGGGTAGGGAATGCTGGTCTTGCAAACATGTTGCCAGTGTCCTAAAAGGATTTATCTAGAACAACATTACAATGGCCTCCTGCATAAAATTTAGCTAATGAATGCAAATTCTCACCTATAGTTCAGTATCAGATGAAGTATGAACTTTTTAGCCAGGAATATATCCTCTTTGATCTTTAGGAATAGTCACACTAAAAATATTACCAGCAGGCTGTCTGAAATCCTATTGTCAAGTGACTGTCCCACTATACTTCTGGTCAATTTAATCCAGGAGTAGAGTTTTCTTGGACGAAAAGGAGGGCAGTGTAGCTGTAGACTAGCGACATCTCCAGGAAATTGGACTGTGAAAGAACATTTAACCACACATGACATTACCCATCTTCTTGGCTAGAATGACCCTGATTCCACTTTAGCAGGGCTTTGAAGCAAGATCCAGTTTGCTTCGCAGGTTTCTAGCAGTCAGATTTCTGATGGAGGGTTGATGGCCAAGGGCAGTGGAGGAAGGACTGGGAGGGGCCGCAAGGAGAGTTAATGAATCCTTAAATGAATGAGTGGTGGGGTCCTGGTTGGCAAGGCGCTCTTCTGCTCGGAGCAGGAGCCCACAGCGAGAGGCCGGAGGGCCCTGTCCTTCTGCTCCTGTCCTTAGGTTTTCTGCAGCACAGACAACTGTGTTCCAGAACAGTTATTGGGTTAATGTCTTATTGTGTGGATGCTTCACAGTTTTCTATAGTTTCTCGGGGACCATTTGAATGCATAATTGGCAAGTAAGAGTAGGGTTTTCTCGGTAGGACGATATTAATGATGAAAAGCATAGTGCATTGGTAGCTGTGACAGGCTTGTGTGGCCTTGTGCATATCACAGCAACCTTAATCACTTCAGCTCTCAACAGTTTATTTTTCTTCTAAGCACTTAGTTCAAGTTACAAAGTGCGAATGTGATACACCTGTAGCGATTCATCCAGGAGCAAGAGATATTACATATTACTTCTGTCCTTATGAGCATGCAAAGGCCACTGGCTTACATTAAAGTTTAAAAAAAAATCTTCCTGAAAGCGCTGTTTATAGAGTATTTATAACAATAAATGCATACCTGCTCCCCCAAATAAAAGAAAGCTAAGTGGACAGTAAATGCGACACATAGCAGTTTGCAAAGCTGAATGGCTCCATCACCATGGTGCTGCGTGTGAGTGATTTAGGGCGGCGGAGTGGATGCGCTGCAGGGAAAGCTTTGCTCGGCTCGCGTGGCCTGCTAAAAAGTGGAGGAATCAATTAAGAGGAAAACTGCTTCAGAGACGTTTAGTGAAGCTCCTGATAGCGTAATATGGATATGTACATATCGATCCATCCATCCGTCCATCCATCCGAATATATATATATATATATATATATTTCATTGAAATGAAAAAATTACATTAAAAACCTTGAGGATAGCAATGTGTAATACCAAAGCCATGCCTGAAATGCCTGTCATTCTTGTCTTCTAGATGTGTGCTGCTGCTTCTAATGCCACTTCAATTATTGCTATACTCTCAGGTAAATGTTAGGTTTTTTTTTTAAAAAAAAAGGGGAGTTGGTAACAACAAAGACTAAGAGACAAGGAGAAGCACCATAGGATTGATCTATTACAGTTTTGTATGTGGTTAGATTTCTAAATTGCTACATAAAAATGTGCAGCTGTTTTTTTTTTAAATCACATTCTATAGGGAATTATTGGAATATCAATGATTAATAGAAAATACCGGTTCCATCTTAAGTCTAACGCATTTGATATTCAGAAAGATGGCGATGTGAAGCTCAAGTGCCTATGTTGTAGAGTAATAGCATCACTAAGCTTCTCTTCTGGAGGGTTAACAACTTAAGTTTGCACACCAAAAAATTAGAGAAAAAGAAGGGCTACAAGGATAGCCAATATTTTGGCCCTAGCCCTTCAAGGTCAGTGAGGACTCAGGACATAAGAGAACCTGTACTGTAACATCCTATAACTCAGTGATGTTCCAAATTTTCTGTTCAAGGAGATTATGGAGCCACAAAGGAAAGGGACTGACAATGTATAGTGTACCTAATGAGTCACCTAGAGAGAAAACATTCTCTCAGTCTTCCACAGAGAGCAAACTGGTCAAACCATGGCAGTGATTCATTCAGATGTCTGACACAGACAAAAGTGCTACAAAACACTGTGCATGATTTCATGGTAAATCCTGAGGGGATTTGACTGACTTGGTCAGATACCAAAGTTGCATGTTTTGTTGTATAGGTAGGTCTTGCTTTGACTTGGCCTTAACCACCCAGCAGAAAAGTTTAACCACAAGGCATAAAAAGTAAAGCCAGATAAGTATGCTGAGTTGTAAAAGGCTCAAGTCAACAGCTCATGGCAATGCTAGTTCTGCTGATAAACCACTACTATTATGGAATACTGGATTACACATACAACTACTTTATTTTAGCTCAATGAGAAGAAATATTTGTACCAATACGGTTTAGAAAAATTATCATGTCTGCATCTTGTTCTCTGAACAGCTACTGTGAAGACAACAATATACATCGTATTAATGATTGTGGCTGTCCTACTAGTGTGTTTTGAAACCGTCCCATTGCTATTTCTTATTAAAAGCAATAACATTATTTTAAAATTTTTAAATTAATAAAAGGAAAACCTCCAGGATTTGCAGCTCCAGGACTGGAATAACCTAACTGTGCCACATCCCTTCACTGGGGCCGCCCTGTGGGCTACCCTGCCTTGCTCCTGGCCCTGGGCCTGGGAATTGCATCAGCAAAGTGGGGCTCTTCTTGAGCTCTGCTATCTGGCATTTACCATGTCACCACATGTTGTTCTGGACAACAGGAGCTCTGCATTGGTGGAATTCCTGGACACATAAATTATAATTAAATAAACTACATGCTGACTGTATGCCTTTGCTGGTACTGATGGATTTTTCCTGACTAATTCAGGGCAAGACAAAAGTTACTAGATACATAGCAACAGGTCCTGGCAGTGAATCCGGCTGTTACTGCAATTTCCTTCAGTAATGTGTCCCCTTAAACTGCAGCTCTTTCCAAAGTAATGCATTAACAGATAGCATCACCTTTCCCACCCTGTAGGGGCCACGGTTATTTTTGTAAAAGCTAGCTTGGAAGCCATTCACTGTATTGCATGTGTATAATTAAGCATGTAGGTATATCCACATATCTATAACTGCAGCCATGTCCTCCTGGTAAGGACAGCATTCCTCCTGGCCTGCATATAGTATTAGACAAGTATACTGTGTTCTCAATCTTGAATTTCTTTTTTATCTGCCTTCTGAGCTCCCACAGTGTTTTGGTGTGTCTTCTGTTTCAGTAGCTGTGCTTGATTTCCTCCGCTGAATATTTTGTGTCTTCCCAAACTCTTAACTATTAGGATGCTCTGGTGCTCAATATTTGGAAGTCTTTGGGTCTCAGATTGCTTCCTAGTCAAAAGCTACTACCACTGAGCCATCCTGCCGGGCCCTCAACTTTCAACACAGTGCTTTCTCAGTAGTGTTTTTCAGAGCACATTGAACCCGCAAGAAATACCTGAAACTTTCATTTATAACGTGGTGAGATGCAAACGATTAAATATTTATGTATAGGCTAAAAAATGGTCCCTAAAGCAACATTTATATAATGAAAGTGGGATTTACAAAAGAGCTAACACTGAGCATTCTGGGGCTGGGAGACAAGCCAATGGTAAGCTGGGCAAGTCTCCCCAGGACAGGAAGGGTTGGGGGCAAAGCGAGGCAAAGGGAGGCGCTGTGGTAGATGCTGAGTTTTGGAGAAGCTGGGCTCTTGCCTTTGACAGAAATGGAAGGGCTCCACAAAGATGCAGCCCTTGCAGCTAGAAAAGCTGAGGAAGCACCTCCTGCCCTGAAGCTGCCCAGGGCACAGACAAGGTCCAGTTCTTTGTGTGAGCCCAGGGAAGCCACATGTGACTTCTGACCTTCAGGATGGAAAGGATGCAATTTACCAGACGTTAAGTTGTAGGAATTTGTTACAGAAGCCTCAGGAAATGAGAGCCATCCTAATATCTTTATGAAGCCATTAAAGCAATTAAAATATTAAAGAAAAATGGTATTTTTTACTCATAAAGAGAAAAGGTACATATTGGCTCACAATCATAGACACTGTAGCAAGGACAGAGATGCCCCTGGGTGTTTAGATCTGTGGCACCACAGCTCATAGTGGCATATGACAGGGACAGAAGCACTCACAGTGCAACCTGGAAGCAAAAGACTGGAAGACAAAGAAAGAGCGGCCGTGACCTCTCCAAGAGCACAACCTCAAGGGTCTCCACACCACCTGCCCAGCCCTCACTTCTCCAGGTTTCCAAAAGACACTTTGGAAGTGTCTTTCTAGGGAGAAAGGCTTTACCACGTAGGCCTCTGAGGACACTAAGTACCTAAGTGCTGGGAAATCCTACCCCAGATTCATTATTTCTTCTACACAGTCTCTGCCTTCATTGAGCACTGTGAAATTTCTCACACTACAAAGTTCAACTGGCCATTGCCACCCTCCTGTTCCACCTTGGTGATCATATGTATCTGCTTTTTCATTTCAGAAACTGTAGTTCACAAAACTATGATCCCATCCAAAATTACATCACTTGATCTACTGCTGACACTGTAGCCCAAGTGGAGCTTGCTGTTCACATGCCCAGCCACGGACCTGAAACATCACACACTCCCCTTGAAACTCCACGTATCGTACAACCTGACCCGCCCGCGGGTCAGCACATGGGTACAAGGCAGCTCCCCACAACAACCTATCTGTAGCCCTTTGTGGTGCCAAAGCCCTGAGTGATTAAGACTGGTCCCATGATTTTAAATATCATCTTTGCATGGATTTTTAATGTTAAGGAGCCCTTAGCCATCACCCCTTGGCCCACCATCTTCTCAATTTTGACAGCTGAAGAGAAGGGTTACTAAAGAGGTCCTTCCCAAATGCCACTCTTCCTGTACAAATCCACACGTCCTTTGTCCTCAGTCCCTCATCTTTGTGGGACATCTGGAGGGATCTTTCCAAGCAGGAAACACTGGACTATCTGGTGTTGGGTGAGGGGTAACTGCAGCCCTGTGAGGCGAAGGCTCCACCTGTGAGGTGCGTAAGCCTAAGGAGGGGAGAGCAGGCAGGCTGAAGCGTGCGGATGAACGCCAGGTGTGTATTGTGGGTGAGGAGTCAGCCCAGGGGTCTCTAGCCTTGGCTCTACGAAAAATATGATAATGTTACTGTCTTTAGTTGTTATACAGTATAGACCAGCGAAGCCAGTCAGATATGGCAGCATACACCTGCAGGCCCAGAACTCTGGGAGCCTGCAGCAGGAGTAGCACAATTTTAAGTGTACTCTGGTCAATTTAACAACTTCAGAAGACCTGGTCTAAAACTTCTTTATAAAAAAGTAAAATAGAGCTGGGGACTTAGTGCTATCTGAAAGATGTATATTCAATAACTTGTATCCAAAAGAAAACACACGCACACACACACACACACACACACACACACACACACATACACACACACACATACACACCACTTTTAATACTTTTTTTTTTTTTTTTTTTTTTTTTTTTTTTTTTTTTGTCTTTTTGAGACAGGGTCTCACTACACAGTTCAGGCTGGCCTTGATCTCACTTTTGTAGCCCAGGCTGATTTCGAACTCGCACCGATCCTCCTGCCTCAGCCTCCTGAGTGCTGGGATTACAGGCGTGCGCCACCACGCCTGGCACCATTTTTAATACTTTAAGGCAATATTGTTATACTCAAAATTTTCTTGTCTTGCACTTATAATCCTTAGTCCTTTCTTGAAGAAAAACTGTACATATTATAAAGAAATTACTGTGTAAAGCATAGTCTTTGAACAACTTTCCATATGTCTCAGAGTCAGATCTTTCAATCCTGCCTCTCCGCCTTCCCCAGTACAGCACTGCAGGGCAGGTGTTGGAGCCCCATCATTCAGTCCCTTGTGTGTAAAATGAGAATAAGTGTGGAGCTGACCTTAGGCAGCTCAAAAGAAGGGCAAATCCCTCATGGAAGCGCTCAGTCTCTGTAGGATGCTTGCATATCCAGGTCACCTAAGGTCACTCTGGTTTATATCTAGGTCTTGGTTACTTTTTTCTCCTTGCTGAAACAAAATACCTGGTGCCCAACCATTGAGGAAGGAAAGGTTTATTTAGCTCACAGTGTGTGGAGGCTTTAGTCCATACTCAGCTGGCTCCGATCAGGGTGTGTATTGTGGTGAATGGCAACACTTTAGGGCAGCAGAAGCAGCAGGGGATGAAGCAGGGAGAGAAAGCCTCCCTCACTTCCTTTGGGTCCTAAGCAGGCCACCTGGCCCAGGGCAGGTTTGGCACTCACACCATCTCCTTGCTCTTCTCTTGCACAAGATGAGCACGTTTACAGAGAGAGATCCCTGGCCCGCTGCTGAATTACTTAGCTAAGCTTCTAGAAGTCTCAGAAGTCTCAAGTTGGCACAGTGTGGCAACCATTACAGTCTGCTTTCTATCTTTTTTAATGTACTTTTTTTGTTCCCTCAAAAGTACTTGTTTGGAGGACAAATTCTACCTACAAGTGACAGGGCATGCCGGTTATACTATGATGTCTTCTTTCTCCCCCTCCTCCTCATCATTTGCACAAATTCCTGGATCAAATCTAAAAATAAAGAAATGAATAAAAACAAACAAGTGAACCAGCATATTTGGATTGTTCTGTGCACCCAGGAAAAACACAGAAAACACGAAGAACCCTGAGGTTCTCTGAAGCATGAGCGCCTGGCATCAAGCAAAGCCAGGAAGGAGCCAGGCCTTGGACAGCTAGTGCAGAAGGCTCTGGCAAGAAGGACCTTTGTGTGCTGGCAAGAAAGGAGCTGCTGTGCTGCGGAAGGGCTGGGAGGGCAGGGTCCATGGGAAGCCAACCCGGAAAGGTGCTACCCACACGTGTTCATTTTGAAAATCCACCCAACCTTGGATCAGTTGACTTGCATGCCAAAGGGAGATGAGGATTCTTTTCTGGTCCTTTGGCCGAGGCCCCATTTTGCTGCTAAGAGAGGAGGCACCTGTGAGAGGAAAGCGGAGAGCACGCGGTGGCTTGGTGGAAATGCTCATGCAGCCACTTCACTGTGCCCGACAAGGGCGGCTCAGGGCTGAAGACTGTGTTCACATCAGGGGTCGGTGCTGGCCCAGTGCAGCGATGTTTACCTTCATTCCATTAGTAATTATTGTTTACATTTGCACATTACATCACTGATGAAGTGTCCTCATTGTTCAGCTGCAATCCCTCCATGAGATGTAGTAGAATTTACACTTTATGATGAAAGGGATAGCACAGTGCAAATAAAATCCTAGTTACCAGGCGACTCCCCAGTTGTAAGTCACATCTTGCTAGGTGCATGAACTAACTTGACTTGGTATAGTATTCTGTGGTCCCAGAACACCCCACAGGGAAGGACTGGGCTTGCTTCACTCCCGGGGCAGCCCAGGGCTCCTTGTCTGGGTGCACTGAGGCCCACCTGCTTGCCCACAAGCTGCAGGGGAGAGGTGTCCTGACCTCGGAGCCCCCTGCCTGCCTTTTTATCTCCCCTCCTCACCAAACATCAGGAGCTTGAGATGCGTCCTTAATTTTTTTTTTTCTTTCAGAAACTGAAAAGCACAGATGGCTTCAATCATCAACCATGCCTTTTGAGAGTGAGTCAATGGGCCTCTTTGTTTCAGAGGTGGCAGAAAGCTTCTCTAGTGGCAAGATAAAGTGCATCTTGTCACGGACAGTGCATTGTGTTCCTGCCTGGCTGCTTCTGTGGCCAAGGTCCTGAGCGGAGGGTACTGGTCAGGATGGCCTGTCCTGGTCCTCACTTTGGGTCTTACTGGTCAGGAGGACCCGTCCTGGCCCTTGCTTTGGGTCTTGGTGGGTATGAGTGAAGAAGGACATTCTGGTCTATCCACACAGGACTTAACTTAATCATTGACTTAACACATGACATCATGTGCCTCTAACTCTCCTGATTTTTATGTATTTACTACAGGGTCTACAGGGTCCCAGTGCACAGATCAGACTCATAGTGATCCTCCTGTTGTCAGCCTTCCAAGCCCCGGGATACAGGCCTACACCACCAGGCGCAGTCGCAATAGCTGTCTCAGGGCACCTTGTGGGGCGGGGCCAGCAGACATGCCTGAGATAGAAAACCTTTTCATCTCTACTGAGTTATACGTTTTTTGTGAAAGTTGTACTCTTTTGCTTGCGTTATCAGCATAGAATTATGAGAATAAAAAGAAAAAAATACAGCTTTTATTTTTGTTAATGTTTTAGTTCCGTTTGCCCATGGAAGACACGTGCAGAGCATCCTTCCGCAGAATGTGTACGTTGGCGGCGGGCTGACACTTGGCCCCTCTGCCTGACCCTCCACAGACTCTAGACCCTATATATGGTGGGGGCAACTCTGCCAAAGCCCTTCCTGCCGCAATCTGCTCACCTCATCAAACATTTGCTCTCCTGAAACAAAGACGGAGCCAGGAAACTTTCTCTTCCATTTCAATTGCCGCTTGACACTGCAGCCTCCGTCTCCGCTGGATCATTTGAATACCTCATTTATAGCTGGCATTTACTCGAATTTGAATTCGTGAAAGCTTTAAAAATCACACGGGGTCCTCATGGGGAGCCGCCGAGGCTTTGGTTTCTGCCTGGGTGCCCGCGAGTGTGCGTAGCTCCGTTCTGGCAGACGCCAGATCCAGTTCACAACGGGTCAGGCTGGCACCCTTTCCGGGCGGCACGGCTGCCCAATGTACCCGTCGCTCGCGTCAAGGATACAATTGTTTCTAAGTTCCAGAGTTGAACGCTTCATTAAACTCTACAGAGCGGATCGTGAGGGGCTCTCAATGGCGAGCTTCATATTTAGCTTTCAAAGTTCAGAGACAAACACCTTGCTACGCCCTCCCGCCTCCACAAATAGCCCCTTTGCTAAGCTTTCCCGAAAGATCTCTGTAGCCAGAGAAGAATGCGCAGTTTTAATTTGCTAAGCACCCAGTGGGACAGGGCCGGTCGGGGCGCTGCTAATGGGCTGCAGAGATCCGTAATGACCCTTGGATAAAACTGAGGAAAACTGAATCAAAGCTTTGACGAGGGCAGAGAGCGGAAACAAGCCCTAATTGTGGCCCACGAAGCGTCCCTGCCCCTTTTGTGTCTTTTGGAGGGGAGTTGGACAGTGCTTTATGAAGTAACTTTTCAGGACAGAACCTCACATGACTTTTTCCACCTTGGGGATGGATGGCCCGACTTCGTCTGTGAGTCTGTGAAATAAGCAGCGAAGGACGACATTATAGTGCAAATGTGGCCGACAGAGGGTTGGGCGCTCTCCCGGTTAAATTTGGCTAACCTGCAGCAAGCCCATTGTCCGCGCCCGCACGCTTCGCTGCGTCTTCTCCCCTCTGTATGGTTAAGCGAGCCCGGAAAGAATGACAAGGAAATATGCCCCGAGTCACATATCCTAAGAAATCGACTGTGCTCTCTTCCAGTCCAAATGACGGCACTTGAGTTCTTGGACTGTCCGCAGGTTCCCTGCCAGAGCCCCTGTCCCTTCTTCTGAGCCCATACCAGCCCCTGCGTGTCTGCCAAGGGGGACTCTGCGGAGCTGCCACTACCGTAGCCCTTCAAATGCTAAGCTGAACAGAGCAGGCAGAAGGTAAGTGGCCTCCGAGCGGCGCTTTGAGCGTCTGTCCCGGCCGGCAAAGGTTCGCGTTCTGACGCAAGAGCAGCTTTGCTCGCTGCCCGTCCTGGGCCACCAGGCTTACGCGTGTCACTTGCGGCAGCTGTTGCGCAGCAGGGAAGGAAAGAAAAAGAAAAAGGAAATCTGGTGGCAGCGAACTTAGAAAACAAAGTGAGAAGCCACAGGTTTTGTGCTTAGTTACCCACTGACAGAACCCTCAGTAGAGTGTGGTAATCTGAAGAGGCAAAAGGGACCCAGGGACAGGGCTGCGGGGCTCCTGGCCGGTTCTTTCTTTTCTTTTCCATTTGGCTTACTTTGAAGTACGGAACTGTGATGTAATTTGATAATGGAAAATGGGAAGCCCAGTCCGAAATCACCGGGGCTGCCGGTTATGCCACTGTTTTCTCGTTCTTCTGGGTTGATTTTCCTTGTGATTAAAATAACCTTTAACAAAGGGCATTTTAAAGAGTTTAACTTTAGGCTGCCCTCTAAAAACATCCGAACTTCAGAGAACTTGCCTTGGCTTTCTGGTAGCAGAAGTGCTGAGTCCCCCCAGGTTGGGTGGCTGACCTTTGAGGCCCCGGGGGGAGCCCTGCGGAGATCTGGGTCCTCCAGAGAGGATCTAATGCAGCCCGCGCCTTTTCGCCTTTCCCCCCACAGCAAGGTCTCGGGTTTCAGTGCTCCACGCTGCAAGACAGTGGACTTTCTCTAAAGCATTTGCTAAAAGTGTCCAGTCGATAGTGCAGCCCCCTGGGCTCTCGGGGCTCCTTCCTGCCCTGATGGCTTCCACCTCCAGCCCACTCAGCAGGTGTGTCTTAGAGCAGGCCCTAAATTAGCAGTCTCTTACCCTCTCCAGGAAATGTGAGCTCCCATTGATCTCTCTCTCTTTCTCTGTCTCTCTCTCTCCCCTCTCCCTCTCTCTGTCTCTCCCTCTCCCTCTCTCTCTGTCTCTCTCTCCTTCTCCGTGTCTCTCCTCTCTCTCCCTCTCTCTATCTCTCTCCCTCTCTCTGTCTCTCTCTCCCTGTCTCTCTATCTCTCCATTACTCTCTCTCTCCTTCTCTGTCTCTCTCTCCCTCTCTCTGTCTCTCCCTGTCTCCCTCTCTCTCTGTCTCTCCCTCTCTCTGTCTCTTTCCTTCTCTGTTACTCTCTCCCTGTCTCTCCCTCTCTGTCTCTCTCTCCCTGTTACTCTCTCTCTCTGTCTCTCCCTCTCTCCCTGTCTCTCCCTGTCTCTCCTTCTCTCTGCCTCTCCCTTTCTCTCCGCCTCTCTCACTCCCCCTCTCTCTGACACTTTCTCTGTCCCTCTCTGTCTCTCCTTCTCTCCTTCTACCTGCTGACATGAACATAAGTGGCTCGTTAGATGAAGAGCCTCAAGCATGACACCTTACCTTTCTCAGAGCTCTGCACCTTTCTCCTTTGGATGAGCTACAAACAATAAGTGAGCTTGTAGGTTTTTCAAAGAGCACCGCTGTCTTAGAAAAAGAAAGCCCTTTTTTAAAGTAAGTATTCCTTCAAGATATGTAAAAGTGGCAAAGGCCTAATTTTATAGCAAGCTACTTGGCTTTCCTGGGACATAGAGAAGAAGGAGGATGTTAGGAGCACAGCATTTCGAAGCAGTGTCACACCCATGTGACTCCCCTAGGCAGGTCTGAGGAGACTGTCCAGTGTGTGTCACCCATATGACACCCACCAAGGGGCCAGGCAGTGTGCTTTTCTGTCCCGTGGCCAGTGACTCCTGAGGAGCAAGCGGGTCTGCTGGGAAGCATACCGGGTTGGCCACATGCAGTGGTCACATCTTGAGCTCGTAGGATGCTGTCGTGTCCAGGCCTCTGACACCTCTCCAAACCTGAACCATAGAAGTAAATAACACACATCACATGGCCTTTGGAGAACGACTGATGGAATGACAGCTCCCCAGTGGCTGGTGAACTTGTAGCTTCTGTGCATCTGTGGTGGCTAGGAGTCATGTTTATAAAGGTCTTTGGGCTCTGTGAGCCTCGAGTGTGACCATCCATCAGGAAGCAGGACACAGGTGTGACTCTGCACTGCTATGTGTGGCGTTAGGAGTTCAAGAAACACCTTGTCACCTTTAGGGACTGCTAGGCTGAAAACTCAGGTTGAAGTCTGGTCATCTCCGTTTCCTGATAAGAAAATTCATTTTAAAATAGTACCTCAGCTAAAAATACCGAGTAAGTTGCTGTGGGTATCTTCTGCTTAGTACATTTCCTTCACGGCATCTGAGAATGCCAAGGCCTGAAATTTCCAGCAAGTCCTGTGGAAGACATGAGAGAAAGGCCTGTCACTTTGGAAGATAAGTAAACGTTCAGTACGGAAAGCAGTTCGTAGGTGTTGTAGGGACAAGCCGTTCTGCTGTCCCTTGCCGCACCCAGCTATGTGGTGCCGGATGGTAAGCGTGGGGCTGTTGTGTGCGCGGAAGAGGGATTAACGGAACCCAGCGTGCAAAGAAGCAGCTAGAAAAAGTGTCAGTCTTATACCTCACTTGGAGAATGTGTCGGCTCTCCTGAAAACTCACGGAAATTCAGAGGTCAGAGCGTGGGCCCGAGCCCTGCTGCCTGCCTGTCGCTCGGCTCCTGCCTGCCTAGGTGTGGCTCAGTCACCCTGGCCCCTACTGCCTGCCTCCAGATGTCCCTGCTGTGCTCGCTAATTTTCAGATTCTAGCTATTTTCATGGGCATGGAAACTTACATAACCTTGAGTGGTGCTTAACCGTGGGAATACTCACTGCTAGTGCTCCCTGTGAGAAAACAAACTCCGGTCTCGTTATTAAAAGTTTTTCTCAATCATGTCAGAACTTACAGTGACAAAGTAGGAACTTCACGCAGTCAGTCAGCATCTCATGATAGTATATGCTTTTCTCTGTTTGTATGTATGTGATCTATTGCACAAATCAAAATGTAGAACTCTGCGTAAGATGCTCATGTGTGTGTGTGTGTGTGTGTGTGTGTGTGTGTGTGTGTGCGCGCGATTATGTGAATTTTTACGACATTAGCATCTCTTGAAAGTTCCCATCCACACTGACTAAGGTTTTAAACACCGAGTAAATGATCCAGACCAGATCAGTATTCAACTTCTTGGGAAGGAAATGAATGGATCCACTTATGCTTAATTATTATCATTGAGGTTTAATTAAACTAGAGTGAATAGAGTAAATGTCTTTTTGTAACCCCTATATAGTTTTCCATGCATTTCATTCACTGAGCTTTTTAAAATTAATTATACAGCTATGGTCTTGTGTTTATATGTTTTTGTACACCAGAAATATATACCTAGGATCTCTCTCTTTCTCTCTCTCTCTCTCTCTCTCTCTCTGTCTCTCTCTGTCTCTGTGTCTCTCTGTGTCTCTCTGTCTCTGTGTCTCTCTGTCTCTGTGTCTCTCTGCCTCTGTGTCTCTCTGTCTCTGTGTCTCTCTGTGTCTCTCTGTCTCTCTGTCTCTCTCTGTCTCTCTGTCTCTCTGTCTCTCTCTGTGCATGTGTGTGTTACAAGGAGTGAAGCCAGGGCCTTTACACTGAGGTATATCCTCAAATTTTTTTAATTAACTAACTAATTTTTATTTTGAGGAGGTCTTCCTAAGACACCCCGTTGTCCAGCTGGGCTGCAAGTTGCCGGCCTCCTGCCACACCCTTCAACTGCGCTCAGCTACAGGTGTCAGCCACCAGGGCTTGCGTTCATGTGATCTTAATCCATCTATGGATTATATGTCTGGGTTGCTAGATGTATAGCAGCGCGGAAGATGGCGTTTGGAGTGACTCTCATGCTCAGAATGCTGTATCATATATGAACATTTTGCATAAATGGAGGAATTGAATAACATCGTAGAGATTAAGATATTTCTCAGCTTTGATTTTCCTATGGTTGAATTTGCATTATTGATAGGACAACGATGCAAAAGCTGAGCAGTTTATACTTGTGCCTTTGAGTATTCCTTGGGGCAGAACTTCCTCGCTGAGAAGTAGCCAGGGGACTCACTCTGTCCTTCCCATATACAACTAAATATTCAAAGGGTTCAATAAATCGCATGCATTGCAAAGAAAACTTATCACGGAACAGGAAATATGTGGTCAAATTAAATGAAAACTAATTTTCCCTTCATGAAACCTGTCCTTCCCCACTTTTAACTTTCCAATGTATTTTGCCTTTTAAGGAAGATTTACTCTATGTAGTATTTAAATGGTCTAATTCATCCTCTTTTGAGCTATTGTTCATTGATTTTATTCAATTTATTTTTATAATTATTTTATAATTAAAAGTATTCTTGCTGTACGTGGGACCGTGAGAAGTTCAGTAAAGCAAACACTAACTCAAAGCACAACATTAACTTCGGGCTGAAACTAATCAGAGAACATTATAATCTCCAAGCCCAATTCACAAGGAGGTTATTACAAAATGAATAATTTGATTATGATGGAAATTTTCTCTCCTGGTGTCACTGTGGTCCTCCCTCGCATACACGGCGATAGAACTTGGCCAGCACTCATATTCCTCAACATTTGCTGCTGGAACAATTCACAATTGAAGTCTCAACAGTGAGAGGAACACTTAAATGAAATTGTTCTACATAAATTTATGATATATGAAACAGATTAAAATAATTGGATTGCTTTAATAGATCCCATGAGGGGTTGAGATATCTTGATACTCCTTTCTTATTAAGCTACAGAGAGGGCGGCTTCTGTCCCCGCCAAGAGGCATTTGGTGAGGTGGGGGTGGGGCGGGAGCAATCCAGGTTCCGAGGCAGAGGGTGTTGGTGGAGAGATGGGAAGCTGAGGAAAGACAGAGGGTGAAGACAGGCGGGATGGCATCCAGGCTCATCCTGTGAATCTGCAGGTTTGAGTTCAGAAAAACCATGTGCTCAGGTTTCACTTTATGATTAATAGTTGATCAAAACCTTAAGATCTGATTTTGGGGGTAAAACATTTGCTTCCTTCATCATTTCTCCACCTTGGGACTAACAGTTTCAAGAAAACCATTGCTCACTGATTTCCCAGGTTCATTGACTGCCTCAGTGGCCCTGGCCACCGTCCCTCCTGTCTGACCCTCGCTCGGACGTGGAAGTGCGTTCTGTCCCTTCCATGGAGTCCATGGTGGCAACGTGCCTGCTCTGCGTGCGGTCGCTCACAGCTGAGGGGCTGCTATTCTCACTCAGATGTGTCACGAGGCCACTGTACCACTCTGAGAGCACAGTTATAAAACAGTAACAAAAGAAGCCTAAGTGTGAGGAGAAATCGAGAAACAGGTAAATTGTGAGTATTGTTTAATATGGGGAGGAGCAGAGAAACCAGAAAGGAATTCATTTGGTGAAGACGGCCTTGCCTGCTAGCGCACTTGAGGACATGTACTATCTACCTCAAAGACCTTGGCGAGTCAGGGAAATCTGCCCCGACCCCAGCGTCAAAGCCTGGGAACGCCTTTGCGCCTCTGTCTGTAGTGTCGGCAACTCCTCAGGAGACCACTCTCTGCAAATGTACCTAATTTTCTTCTGAAGAAATTTCTGCTCCTAATTCTACTTATTACTCACACAGCACAAAGCAAAGTTATTTTAAAACCTAGCTTCTGTAGAGTAGGGAATGAGGAGGCGCACAGCTTTTCCAAGTGCATATATTTTTGTCATTAAAATGCTCTCCTTATATGAAAAACATTTACAGGAAAGATCAAGTCCATTAGGTGGACTTGATTTTGAGGGAGAAAGTTCAGATGGTGAGCTCGGCGCTGGGACACTACGCATGCTGAGAGCATGGTAGGAGGCACCTGCGTAAGCGTGGCTCCTTTCACACAGGGTCTCTCTGGGACCGCTCTCCACGCCCCTCATGGCTGGGAGGAGGACCACATGATTCCATGATACTTTCAAACATTTCATTTTTTACTGCTGCCACAGTGAGATTTTCTTTCCGATAAAATTAGATTTGTAAAGATGGAGTAAAAGGGCTCCGGATGTGTGTGCGGTATAGCACAGAACGCAACTTCCGCTAGGTCTGTGGTATGGCCGCTTGCCTTAGCAGTCTTGATTCTCCTTCGGAATGGCAGTTGCTTAGGACTTAGAGCCCCGGAAAATACAAAATACCTAGGGGACAGATTCTAGCACTGTACATTAAATTTGAGGATTTTTACATGTGATAAAGTATGTCAGTGTTGCTTACAGGGAATTCCAGTGATACCTCAGCTTTCTTGGACTTATTATAAATCCTTTGTTGGAATTATTGTGGCTGGTTCAATAATTCAGATTAGCCCTCATGTTTATTAATGCTCTACATCTGTGCAAACAACATGTCAAGCAGAGAGTTTATTGTAATTGCCTGAGCAAACAGAACCCGAAAGAAGCAATTTCCAGTTACAATGTGCTATGACAAGTAATGAGGTAATTGGCATTCTGTCCTGATTACTGCCACCTTCTCCTCCATCAGGTCTATATTGTGTGTGATAGATCGTTTTATAAGAAATGGAGGTGTTTGATAATATGGTTCGCTGCAGCTTAAGGTTAGTGCTTAAAGACAATCATCATTTTCTCCCAGAGATCTTATTAGCTTTAACATTATTTATTCATATGTGTAAGGAGATGCCCAGGACCATCTCCCCAGCATGCAGTGCGCTGCTAACATGCAAACGCGACTGCCACCGAGCGCATGCGGAGCGTGTTCTAGGTCTGCAGGCGGGATGGGGCACCCGCGACTTCTGCAGATAGGATCGATGCGCTAACGTTGTGGGTTAGAATAACGGCTCTGAGCTTGCATCTGCAGCCAGCATTCACCTGCTTTTGAAAAACACAAGCAGCATGATATTTAAGGGCAAGATGGTAATTTGGTGCTGAGTCCTCGTTTTCAGGATTTTATAACTCTTTACACACATTACCGTTTGCCTGCAGCCTACACTGAGGAAGAGGGATGGGAGCCATGACAGAGCAGCGCCATCACTCATTTCTTAGAAAGTTTAGGAATCTCAGCCTTAGAAAAAGAAGAAAGAAACAGGCAATATTTGAGATAGAAAGAGACGTATTTTGCTTCAAAAGCCACTCACCTTTTCAAGGGAGATCTTCCATGTTGGTATTGTTAATCCTTGAAGCAAATGTAAAATGTCCAGGGCCCTGGAAGGAAGCCACTGCCTGCGGTGACACTCGGGCACTCTCTGCCTCTTGAGGAGTTGCTGCCATCCTGAGTGTGAGATTCCCCAGCCAGCTAAGCATCTCTTGTCTCCAGGTTACAGCCTGGGTGCCCCTTTCTGAGCACCTTGGTACACAGCAAGACTTGTCCCTGTGCCTGTCTTTCCAGCCGGACCTTGTAAGGCCCATCAGCACAAGGGCTCTGCTTGCTGGAAGGCAGATGTGCTCTGGACAGTGGCCCTGGCTTTAGGCTTATGCCGCTGGTGTTAGAATTCCAGATCTCCTGCCTGGCAACGCACCTGGCTAAGTTGCAGACCTTCTCTCAGGTGCTGTCACCTTTTTATAAGCAGTGATTAATAACCATGCTTCTGTCATTGCATCTAAGGATCGTAGAAGAGTGCCCACCCCAGTGAGAGGCTCGGTTTGTGTTTCAAATAAGAACAAATGTGAATCTGAGACAACTCACCTTCCAGGCATCTCTTTGTAGGGTGGTCTGGCTTTTCCTAATCTTTAACAAGGTAGGCAAAAAACCAGCAGGCAAGGGCAATTTGGTCATCAGCTTTTTTTTTCTTTATATTCTGCATGTATTCAGTTTTTTGAAACTCCTCATAAGACACAAAGTAGAAGTGGGAGAGTCAGCATACAGAGGAAGGAAGTAGCAGTACCTCCAGGGCTTATTTCCAACAAGGAGCCATGAGAGGCTTCCCACAACCAGGGGGCAGGTGGAGCAGAAGGCTGTGCAGAGATGCAAGGAGAAGCTTTTCAGGAGCTCAGGAGCAGCCACAAGCAAGACCACACTGCACTACCAACCTTCTGCCCTCTAGGTGGGGAAGGAATGCCAGGCCCACTCTGGCACATTGGCAGGGTGCCCCGTCTGCTTTTTCAGAAGAAATGGCAGTTTCTGCGAACATCTCCATCCACATGTGCTCCTGTGCACCGCTAGTAATGATCCACACTTATGGGTCACCACTGATGGAGCTCTGATTCATTTGCCAGAGCTGTCTCCCTTGAGACAAGCTGTAAGAAAGATGGGGTAGGTACTCGGGCAAAGCACCACACGTAGACTCCTCACTTTCACCCTTATGCCCCGATTCCTTGTTTTCTCAGTACTATTTGAAGTGTATTATGTATCAATCAAGCTATTTAATTGCTCAAAGCATGGATGGATGTGTGGATGGATGGATGCATAAATGGATGCATGGATGGGTGGATGGGTGGATGGATGTGTGGATAGGTGGGTGGATGGATGGATGGATGCATGGATGCATGCATGGGTGCATGTATGGGTGGATGGATGGATGGGTGGGTGGATACATGCATGGATGCATGGATGCATGGATGCATGGATGGGTGGATGGATGGATGGATGAACACATGGATGCATGCATGGGTGGGTGGGTGGATGGGTACATGCATGGATGCATGGATGGGTGGATAATGTGTACATGGAGGTATGATGACCAGGCACAGGCAGTAGCCACCATCTGCACAAGGAGACGCAACCAGTATGGTTTCTAAAGGAGCACACATTATGAACGTAATGCTGAGTATATCCCAGAGCAGAAGGAATTCAAACGGAAAGAGTAGTAAAAGACATTTCTTCCACTAGGAAGGTAATTTAGAAGCTTGAAATGGCTGGAATGTGGTGTATGTAAGGTAGAGACGCAGGAGCTGGCTGTGGGTGGGGTCGTCGCCTAATATCTATTTCTCACTTATTTTGTAATAAAATGCTGCGCACTGCGTGTGCGCTTGCTAAAGTGTTCGTTTTCATGGTACTCTGAGAGAAGTGAGGCAAGATAGGGCATAAAGGTAGAGAAGGGTCCCGTCCTCCCACACAACCACTGCCCTCCCTGAATGGCAATAGTCATGCTCTCTGATACTCTGCATTGCTGCTGGGGAGACGTAGTAGAGGAGAGGGGAGGCCTCACCCCAATGGGCAGGTGGTAGATCAGCAGCAGACTGGGCCGCACGGAGGCTCAACCAGCCCCACCCTTAAATATCCCAGGAGCCGCAGCCCAGGGAGCAAAGTGGAGGGGCAACTCAGGCCCTGCAAGGAAGCCTTCCCTCAGTAGGGCTGGAGGATAGCAGGGAGCTTGACAGCTGAGGCCCAGGCATCACGAGAGAAAGCAAAGGAGCCCAAGGTCAGCAGCACGACAGGAATGACCTTGCCTGGAAGGAGCTCTGCAGTAGGAAGGGCGCAGGGTGGACCTCACTGGTCACCGGGCTGGTACTGATCAGAGCCAATCCGCAGCCTCAAGAGCAGGCTTCCACAGAGCTGAGCCAGCTTGTTCATGCAGTGGTGGGTGTGCAAGGGTCTGAAGGCTGCTGAGGCCAGGACAGGCCACTCCAGGACAGCTACAAATTCGGGAGGATTTGAGTTAACCTCTGTGCAAAAGAAAAATTGTGTGAGGGAAACCTAGATGGCCTTCTGTGTGTGACTGGGGAGGATTTAAAATAAGGATAAATATGAGAGTGGACATCAACTTTCATGTGCTTGTTCCAGTTAAAGAACTAGGAAAAGCATCGGTGATAACTTCTCCACCACTAGTAGGCCTCCTTAGTGAAAACTAAGATTATATTTCTGCTTGGCAATTCTTCTTTCATTGACATGTCTAATTGCCTATAAATCATAATTTTAAAGATCTCCTAATTGCATGTAGAGACCCAATAACCACTGCATGCTAAACTCTGTAAGCAACATCTTTAAAAAAAAAATGACTAGCTTTGGTCTAAGTACAAAATCATAGCTCATGAACTTACTGAAGTTTTCTATCCTATCAGAAATATTATCATGTTATAGGTCAGTAAACCATTTTTAGTTGGCTATGGTATAAATTTATCTTTAAAAGATATGTAGAAAAAAGATATTGACTACTTACAATAAATAACCAAGGAAGTGACTTGGTTAATGTCAAAGAGCAGTGTCTCAGTTACTCTTCTCTCATTGCTGGGACAAAATACCTAACACCAAGAATTATTGAAGGAAAGAGTTACTTAGATGATAGTTAGTGGAGGTTTCAGTCCATACTCAGCGAGCTCCAAGGCAGTGTGGCCCATGGCAGAGGACAGCCACTCATGGGCAGAACATAGCAAAGAGCAAAGGCAGGCAGCAGCAGCTCCTGTAGCTAGCTAACCTCTTTCCCCTCCTTACCTTGTAATGCAGATTACCTGCCCAGGGCAGGTGCAGGACCCACACTCACCATACTCAATCACAACCTCCAGAAGCTGCCCCATGAATGCAGGGGGCTTTGTGGGGACAACTAGACACCAACCGTAGCAAGTGGTGTTCATGACTGTGTGCATTCTCCTTCAACACGTGGCTGTCAGCAAGCACTCCAAGGTTTCTGCCGTGTGTAGACAAAGAAGTTCGCTCATATAAGTCTTCCAGTGTTTGTGCTCTTCACATTTCTCAAGTCATCCTCCTCTTGCATCTCCAGGGGCACTGAACTTGAGTGTCCATCCATGCCAAAGTGAAGAAACTTTTGCAATCCTTCCATAGCCAAAAGGGGGCAGGGTTGAGAGACCACAGGGTCCAGTTAGCGAGCTGGCTGGGAACCTGCGATTGTGAGCGCATCTGAAAGGAGAAGACGTCTAGTCACCAAGGCCTTGTGGCTCTGCCGAAAGGGTGGACCATCAGTGGTAGAAGCAAAGGCGCGTCATCTGATGTTTTACTGGGTGGGCTGTGGCTGTGGGGAGGGCTCTTGATTTCTTTAAGGGCTCTACAAGTTTAGGATATGAGTCTGTTCCCTTATTTCCCTCGCTTCTGGGACGCTCATGAGGGGAGGCATACTGCTCTGCTTTTCCACAGTGAGCTTTTTATTATCCATAGCATATACTGGTGGGCAATAGAAAGCACGGGGATCCCTATCTCCCCTATAAATCTCTTAAATGTGACGCAAGCACTAAATGCAAAGGAGGGGACACCATGGCTTTTGAGAAGGGAGTGATATCTCTAGATACTGAGGCCATAGTGTTCACACAGAAGACAAAGCGCTCACTGGCTGAAAGGAAGAGATCCACTGGCCAATGCAAGAGGCTCTGTGCACAGAAGGTGGCTGGAGAGGAAGGAAAGCTGGAGAGGGGGTGGGACAGCCGCCTACACAGGGCCAAAAGGAAGTGAAGAAGCCTCACGGATACATGCAAAACCCACAGGCAGGTGGGTGAAGAAAGGGAGAGGCAGTTCAAGAAGAAGCATAACTCAGTCAGTATATGTGCACACACGTACAGGGATTTTCTGATCATCAGTCCAACTGAGGTACAATAGGATGTTATTCATAATCACTAGGTTGTCAAGGAGAAAAGGCAAGACCTGCCATGTCATCGTTGGGAAATGTATGCTACTGGGAGCCCCATGTCCTGCCCGTGGCATTGATGGTCAACATGGCCTCTGAGGAAGTAGCCCACAATTTTCTGGTACTCTGGCCTTCGCATATCATGTGACCCAGAAATGCGGCTCCTGAAAAAAGAGATACTGGTCAACAGATGAGAAAATATTCATGGAGATATCATGAGAAAAAGCTCCCAGCAAGCTCATTAAATAAATAAACAAACAAATGCAGATAACTTTCTAATGGCATGGTGCAATACTATATAGCAGGAAAAAAGAACAGACAAACCTAGGTTCAATAAGCATGACACATAAATTATGTTGGAAAAATTCTCAAGTTGGAAGTTATACTTTATTCTAAAAGGTAATAATCAGCTGTTATTATTTATAAATTTTTAAAGGATATGAGTAATTATTAGAGTTATGTCAGCATGATATCCCATAAATAAAGGCACGATTTTAAGGAAGATTCAGGGTAATATTTATCACGCGGGGATAGACCAAAGCTTGGGATTTGGCAGTGGGGGCTGTGGGTAGTATCAACTATAAGGAAAAGTCATCAAGCATTATTAAATGATGCTTAGTAAAGACAGTGAGGCAGACTATTCCAGAAGGGGCTGTTGCAACAGGCATAGGGAACACTGCAATGCAGTCTTGTGCTAGAGAAGAGAGATTGGCTTCTACTCTGAACACAGTGCAGGCAAAGGAGAATCCACAGCCAAGGGGCACGTGGGATCAGCAGACGGGAAATGAGTGGAAAGGGCTATCAGGGCTACAGGACAGACCAAGAAATGGCACCCTGCTGCAGGCCGGCAGGCTGCCCAGGGATCAGATGCCATCCAGGCAAGAGCAGGAAGAGAAGAGAGGCAGGAGGTGGCCAGAGAGTGGGTGACTACTCTGGCCCCTGACCTAGCAGGACTCTTGCTTATTGTGGACAATACAGAGATGAGCACAGCTAGCCAGAAGCAGAGGCTTGGTGAACAAGGATTTCAAGGGGCCCTCGGGCCCCTTTTGGGCAGTGAGTGCTTGTTTCAGAGGCGCTTGTTATATGGCCGTGTTGCATTTATTACTTACGTAGCTCTTATCAGATACTTCTCAGCAAAGCAGATACAATAACCTGCATCGTAGACAGGAACTAAATGAATGATGAAGACGGTAAATATAGAGGCATCTTATCACAGAGCGACCTGAGGTGGACACAGATATATGAGGTTTAAGCATTCAGTGAGGAGCCAACTCCATACGATTTTTCCTACTATATCCACGCTCCCTCTCTTGGCCTGCCTTCGGGCACAGGGTGGGAGGCCTCGCTGTATCCTCCTGGTCACTGCTTCTTGCCCCTGTTGGGCCAAGCTCATCCTCCAGGCAGGAGCCTGCTCTTGAGACCCTCTTCTCGCAGAAGAGATTCCAAGCACTGAGAGCAGGGCAGTCCTTACCCCAGTGACCCATTTCTGTGTCCTTTCCTACCTCATTGATTTCTCTTTCCTTCCCCCGCCCCACCCCCTTGTTCGGGCAAATGTGGGCCACAGCCCCTCCCTGCATCTCAGAAGCATTCCCTGGTCCTTCAGATACAAGAACCTTTTTTCCCCTTACAGCACCGGTAGGAGCCAAGAGCCATTGTTACATTCATTTTACATAGACTGTGGCCTCAGACAAGTAATTTGTCTAGGAGGTATAATCAGAATATGCAGCAAAGACATAAATGGGAACATTGCTCCCTCATCTTTCTCCAGGTGCTCCTGCTTGGTTCCTGTGCCATCATCGCATCACTCGGGCCACTCTCTGAAGCACTCGTGAAGTCCTCTTTCCCAAGTGACTTCAGCTGTGCCTTTCTGGCTGCCTGGGCAGTCTGAGTGGATGCACAGCACGTGCAGTTGTCTCTCGTGGTCATTTTGACCTTGGGAAGGGCCGAAAGGCACGTAGCGCCTGCTCGAGTGAGTAGACCGATGAGGACATCCCACGAGGCCTCGCTGAGATTGGCTTGCACTTGGGTCATGCTTAGGAGCAGCAGTTACTGTTATTACTATTATTTTCATTTTCATCACACCTTGTAAAGACATTCAGAAAAGAAGCCTTCCAGAACTCTTCAAGAGATGGCACAAATCGCGGAATAAGTATGGTCAAGGCAAATGATATGTCTTCAGAGGTTAGGGACAGAGTTTCTTTTTATAGCAGTTTGGTCCTGTGTGTGTGTGTAGCATAAGCACACACTGTGTTGTTCGATTAGCCCTATGGATTAGAGCAACTGGTTAGCATCAGGGATTAGCCTGCCTGGCACTTGTCCCTGGCCAGGCCTGGCAGGCCCCTTGTTCTTCAAAATCCACATCTGCCTTCCTTCCTGTGAGTCTTCCTGTCTCTCAGACTAAGCCATTCTCTGTCCCTATGAGTGGAGCAGAGGTGACACCCATGTGCCCCGGGGACACCAGGTAACTTGGACCCCTATCACAGTTGGGCACTGCCCCTCTGCCAGGGATCCTCTCTAGAACCTCCTCAATCTTGGGCAAGGAGTGGGACTCAATGCAGTTGATGGAATTCATGGTCGAGTAAGGGACTTAGTAGATGGGGACCCAAATCCCAATGTGAAGAACTGTCCAATCACGTCTCCATAAATGCTCTGTTTCAAATTTCCCCTTTCTCATCACTTTTAATAACAATAGCTTTACTAAAATAATGAAATAAGACATTTAGAAGCCAAACAAATGCACAGCAAAACTCATCTGATTCACTCCATTTATATCAAATTATGTTAACATAACAACAGTGAAAATTAAATGATAAAAATATTCGATGGGCTTTTGAATACATCTTGATTGAGTCTGCACCCCCACAGTTATGTATGGTATGAAATACCTTGATTGATTAATTATTACAAATCAAATTCTTTTAGAAAATTAAGGGATGGCCTCCAGCTCTCACAAGCTTAAGGGTACACAGACGTGTTAGGAAGATCTCACAAGTGTGCTCCGATTTGGATTGCACCGAGGCAGGGAGGTTGGCTTGCTTCCTCAGTCCAGGTGCTTGGCTGGCTGCTTCCTTAGCAGGGCCACCAGCCATGGCAAAGACAGAGTCAGAGCTACTTGGTGTCACTAGGGGCCAAGGCCAGCAGCACTTGGGAATAAGGAGACAGAGATCTAGCCTACAGTGCACAGCTTCAACCTGGATTCGACTGAATTGCTCGCTACAGTTTTAACCAAGCTATCTCACAGAAAATGTAAAGCTTATTTATTTCACCCTTTCCTACATCAAAGGATTATCAGTGCCTCTTCAAGTTTCTGTACAATTCCTTCCAGACAAGAGCACACAGCAGCCAGCTTGGGAGCTGCGGGATAGCCTGATCTGGTGCAGGGAGGCAAAAATCTGCTTGGAGTTGATGAAAATCAGACAGTTTCTTTAAAGCAATCTTTCTCCTGATTCTAGGATGAAGAGTGACCCTGGGAATATGGTTCCCAGAACAAGGATTTTGGCAGTCCTATATCCCCCATAAAATTATATAAACACTAAGCAACAAGACAGAATGAAATTGGTCTTTTGAATAATTTATTTATCCTGAGTACCAAGGAGGGAATAGAAGACCTTTCTTTCTCTCACAGTCTCCTCATCCTTTTCCTTGCTGTATTCCCTCTCTGTTAAAAATCTTTAAAAAAAAAAAAAAAAAAAAAAAAAAAACTTTATTTATTTATTTATTTATTTATTTATTTATTTATTTATTTATGGTTCGTTCAACCTGCCCTGGGGGTAGTGCTGGCCCAGCATGTGGTCTGGGGATCAAACCACGGTCCCTGTGGTGGCCTAAGCTTGCCTAAGCAGGCACTTTTAGAACACTGGGCTATCTCGCCGGCCCTCTGTTGAAAATCTTAATTGTGTCCACTTCCATGGAGTCTGTGGTTCCTCGAGTTGATGGTAACAGGAGGCAAAAAATAGGAAGAAGAAAGGCAGGGCATTGATAAAGACACTGGATTTGGGATTTTATAGTACGGATCTAGGGTAGAACCTGGTTTCCCATAAGGTGTGTAAAAATTGAACATAGGCATTTTCTAAGGCAACCACCAGGAGAGGTCAAGCATGAGGGGCCCAAGCTGTCACCTTCCCCTTGCCTCCATGTGCGCCCACAGCTGGGCCAAAGGGATCGAGAGCTCCCAGGAGTGCAGAGCAGACCCAGCAGGTACATCACAGGCTCCGCGGCCCCTGAGGCCGCATTTGAGGAAACTCACTTTGCAAATCCCTCAATAGCTTCATGCCTTTGTAAGGCGTTAAAATGCTCCATCCAGGATGCAGAGGTCAAGGAGGGAACCCAGGTGGGAAGCATGTGCCAGGAGCTTTGGTTCTCACTGACAGAGAAATCAGAACCGCCGGTGATACTACTAAGTGCATAATACTGCATCAAAGTGTCCAGTGGTTTCATCTCAGAGTGTAGATCATGGAAACAAATTCAGGTAATCAATTTTTATATTTAAAATACATCCTTCTGCTTGAAGATTTTTCCATGTTTATAATACCAAGTGTATTCTATGTCTTTTACTAAGTCCTTCTTGAATATTTCTTGGCTTGAGACATTAATAAAATTAGGATAACTTCAGAAAAGTCTTTACTGTGTACCCACCAGGTGTATGGTACTTCGCTGAGGCAGAATGCCTGGCTATTTATAGCGTGATATTGCATAGGATAAATTTTTAAAGTCAAAGCTAACTGTGCTGCGGCCTGTGTTGTCAATAGCAGAAGTTCATGACATTTGATTTGCGTCTTTGTGAGGAGCAGTGCTGTTCCGACTAAATAGCTTCCATCTGCTCCCCTCCTCTCCACTCGCCCTGCTCCCTCCAGGGAGATTTTCTCAAGCACTGGCTCTATTTATCTATGAACTGAAGGAGGGCTGTTCTGTAGCCTTATGGTTTTGTTTATTGATCTCGATCATTAGGCGACTTGTTGCTGTGTACACCCTGGCTTTGCCACGTCTAGCTTCTCATTGGTGGTGAGTGTGGAAATTGCAGAGATCTACCTCCTCGTGCAATCTTAGTGTTCAAACCTTCCTTTGCAAAGAAAACTTGGTTAAAAAAAAAATCCATGAAGAAAAGTGCCCAGAAAAGAAATCCTCTCCGTGCTGTCCTCCTAGCGAGCAAGAGTGGTGCGTGTGCAACACGTCCTAGTTCGAAATGAGCCAGTGTGGATCTAATACTGACTGTGCAACTATAGACTGAGAAGTTAGTCAAAGACTAGCATAATATGGGGGCCAGCATAGCAGGTGAAGCTGGGTGGGCGTGCTGGCGAACTAGCTAGTGCACCCAAGTGGATGGCGACAAATGTAATTCCATCGTGACATTGCGTGCCCTCCCTTGCATATTGGGTGTCTGAAATGAATAGAATGTGCAAGAATTTTTGTTTGCTGTGCTAAATGCATTTATCTTCAGACAGTTAAAGCTGAATGTAAGGGAATATAGTTTAACAAATATTCATCAGGTGGATGATACGAGGTTAATCAGAAGTGATTTAGCATTTTTTGGAGGGATGTGTTTCATACCTTGGCACAGAACAGACTTTACGTCTACATTTAAAGAAATCTCGCATGGAAACACAGAGAGGTATGTGGCAGATGGATAGTGAAAAGGAGCGGTAAAGTACATTTATTTTTGTATTTAGGGGAGGGTCTACGGGTGTACACGGTCTCACCACCAGATCGGACTGGAAGTGACCCTCCTGCATTTCAGCCTCCCACATGCTGGGATTACAGGCCACCACGCCCAGTCTCAATTTCCTTGTCAGCGCCCTAAGGGTGGGCCCAGCACGCCAGGCCTGGAGATGGAAGCCCCGGCCCTGCACCCGCTTGCAGCCGCTTTACTCTGCCAAGCTCCTTGGCCGGCCCTAGTAATCTACATTTTTAGTCAAGTGCTTCCTACACTTATTGGTAATCAAGTGGGGCAATACCGATAGACTCACACTTGGGAGAAAATGGCTTTCCATCCTGAAAGAACTGTCAGTTAAATGACACAGCCTCAGATCGGGTGGATTTAAGCCTGAGAATTTCTGCAAAGGAGGCATGAACGATCCATGGATGGTGAATCTGGACAACTTGATCGCAAATTTTCCTCTGAGATTGTCCAAAAGTCAGGTCATTCCTTGAGTGTCGCTGAGCTGGACCGTGGGGAACGGCTTCCACCCAGGCTTCCAAAGTCTGCTAAGCCGTAGCCAGGTGAGCTTGTCCAAGTCCACTGTCCAGAGTGTCACCTAAACCACCTTTTTAGTGGCGCATTCTCAATTGCAGGGTGTGGCAAACTTTCCTGGGTTGCAGCTGCCCATTTTATTCTGTGGCTCTTCCCTAGATCATCAGACTACTAAAGCGAGCCTGCCTCCAGCCCCCCGCAGCTGCCTCCCCGACCCGGGCGGCCCTGCCTCGCCTCCGCCTCCCCGCTGCGCTTGCTCTGTGTTCACTGGCAGGAGTCACCTCACTCTGTACATCTCTTTCCTTGTCCTTCACTTAACTGGATTTTATGCTCTCTGGTGGCAGCAAACTGCCTCTTATGCGCTAGCACCAGGCGCTGTGCCTTGCACATCGCTAGGCTCGAAGCCCTGTTTCCTAGAATGCGACCCTGAGCGTCACATCCATGCCAGCCCGTGTGAATTAATTCACTCACATCGTCAGCACAGAGCAGAGACGCGCAGTGTGCTAAGCCTTGCCGCATGCCTGACATGTAAAGGTACTCAACATGGAATCCCCCGAACCTGATATGATCCTCTGACAGTATTCCTGGGCTTCAGATTATATCTCCAGAAACAATGAATACCTTATTGTAAAATAAGTGCGCAGGTAGACTCTGCTACTTAAAAGGCAATGAAACATAGATACAAAGATCATTTTGCATCAATTGCATGCTCCATCAGCTCCTGGAGTTCAGTCATGTTTAATTATTCAGCTGGATCCTCCATTAACCAGATAGTCCTCTTACCTTCAAGTCTGAAAAATGATTAAAATAAGAGTTTCTCTAGCCAGTGTAAATAATTTCTCTAGTTTCTTGAAGACTTCTCCCACGCTGCAAATACCCCATTGAACAATTCCCTTTGTCCTTTGCTTTGTGGTTTGGGACTTTGCTTTGGTCACTCAGAACCAATTTATCTGCTTTAAAGCAGCATTTCCTCTCCTTCCCTGGAGGGGCCAGAATGATCTTTCCTGAGCTAACTGGTTTCTCCCTGATGCTATTTAGCCATTTCTAGGTCAGGTATTACTGCCTTGAAGCCTGCTGTACCTCAAAACAACAAAGAACTTAGAAGCTTTAGGCCCCTTTGCCTTCAAAATGAGCGTATAGTCTGGCAAGCACGGGGTCCTGAGTTCGATCCCAGATCCCAGTCCAACCAACCAGAAAGCAAACCAAAGAATGAACGTATAGAGCAAGTGACCCTAGTGCTTCCAGGCCATGCCAACAACCCCAGGCATTGCTGCTCCTCTATGACCAAAGCCACTCTCAGAAGCACAGCAGGTTTCCAGATGATTGATGCTTCGCTGTGTTTCACTAGGCTTTGCATTTTCTAAGTTTAAATACAATTTTATTCCTCCAGATGTATTTTTAACCATTTAGTTTTAATTTCTGTTCCTCTTGCATGTTAGCCTTAGACAAACAAATTTTAAGTTTTAGTCCTTAGTGTTTTACAAATAGTCATTCTCACATTTTTTTTTCAAACTTGTCCTCCTAAATCATTTTGGGGAAATAACGATTTTTTTATTTTTATGCAAGAAGTTCTAGTCCCAGGTCCATGACAGTGTTTAAGGTTACCACTTAGGAACACGGTGTTGGGGGTAATGCTTTACTATGACAATCAGAATATAATTTTCACAGGAATATATTAATAAGTCAGCATTCTGAAATTATATACTTAGTTCTTTTATAATTATCTTTCTTACTTACTGGAACTAACTGGCATCTGAAAGGCTAGGATATATCATGTTCAACTACATACTATATTTAAACTCAAATTCTCATTTTGTTATAAAATTTAAGTAGCCGGGCATGGTGGCTCACGCCTGTAATCCCAGCACTCGGGAGGCTGAGGCAGGAGGATTGGTGCAAGTTCGAGACCAGCCTGGGCTACAAAAGTGAGCTCAAGGCCAGCCTCAACTACATAGCGAGACCCTGTCTCAAAAAGACAAAAAAAAAAAAAAAAATTTAAGTAAAATGTGGTTTGTTTTTGAAGCAAATCCTTGCACCTTAAAATTTCCCACAATTCTTTCAATATTCTCAGCTCTGATGTGGTCTTCTGAATACATCTCTGTAGTTATTCTGTGGGAGCTTCTGTTTTTGTTGCTCTGTTTTCCTTTTTGTTTTCGATGAGTTCCTTTTCATAGACGAGCAATGGTTGAACTAAGGGAACTTCTGGAGAAGGGCTGGTGTGATCCTACCCTCGGAGTCTCCACACTGGAGGTAGAAGCCCAGAACACAGACAACACGCTCTCCACAGCTGTGTGCTCATAGAATGAATTCTTCTCATTGAAATCTTTTGCTTCAACAAAGATTTGTGAGGCTGGCCCATCGTCAGTGGTCTCAGCATCACAAACTTGAGTTATGTAAGGAAAACAATAACTAGGTTTTCATGTCCCCAAAATACAAGAGAAGAGTTATTCATTGTCTGGATGCTACCTTATAAGTATGACATGCTGAGAACAATATAATACCGAAGAAATAAAACTGTGCCAAGATACATGTGATTAAAGCAGTGTAAACGAACTCACAGGGTTCTTCCTGATGGAGTCAGAAGTTGCATCTCTGTGTACATGGTCTTGCACGAATTAGGAAGCTCCATTGTCAGTGGGAGACGGAGCCTCATGCCTGTTGTTGACTGAGGGTCTCACACAACACTTAACGTTTAAGCACCAGCAGCACATGGACAACAGCCTGGTAAGTGTTTCAGAAATGCTTAGGATGTTCAGGCAGGAACTTGTGGCACTGACCCTGTGTCCTGTACTAAAGAGGAGGTGGTAGATGGTCTGAAGTTGACCTTACAATAGAAGCCCTGCTCATGCAGAAGTATTGGCAAAGTGAGTAGACAATATCAACAGTCCGTACATACTGAGGACCACTACGGACCCCCAGGAGGGTCCTAGTATATGTGCTGCACAGCTGCATAGAGAGCCAGTTCCATTTGTTTCCATTCCCAGTTCTGGCCAAGATACATGTGATTAAAAAATCTTTAATCATGTGATTAAAAAATCTTTAGGGATTACATCGTAATCCCTAAGCGAATGTCTCACCTCTGACCAATAACCATCCGAGGTGATTCAAGTTCGAATTAAGCAGCAAACTTCCCTACATGTTTAGTGATGAAAAAATGATAATGGATTTGGCTCGTGATTCAAAAGACAAAGTAGCCAGGTGTGGTGGAACATGCCTATAATCCCAGCACTCGGGAGGTTGAGGCAGGAGGATCGGTGCGAGTTCAAGACCAGCCTGGGCTACAAAAGTGAGCTCAAGGCCAGCCTGAACTGCATAGTGAGACCCTGTCTTAAAAAAAGACAAAAAAAAAAAGACACAGTAATGTTAAGCTACTTAAAAACCTTTAAAATTATCCACAGTGTGGTGGCCTGCGGTCTGCTGACTGGTGGGAAGGGAGAGACAGTCGAAGGTTTGTAAACCGAGCTGTCCTTGGGATAGAAACCGGGAGTGAGATTTCCATTGTCGCTCACCTACAGGGATCAGTATTGATCAAAGCCTGCCGGTGTCTCTATCTACTGTTTACTCAGCTGAATTTTCTGAAGTTTGCTAAGAGGCAGAACTTCTAGTTTTAATATGTCAATCTGAAATGTGATATTTTGGATTTTAGTGTCATTGGGTTCAATAAATTTTATTCTCTCTCTCAGTCTGTCTCTGTCTCTGCCTCTCTCTCTGTCTCCCTGTCTATCTCCGTCTCTGTCTCTCTGTCTCTCTGTCTCTCTGTCTGTCTCTCTCTCTCTCTCTTCATGTTACTTTCTAGAAACATGTTTCATTCCCAGTCACTCTGTGCTAGGCTTTCGTGTCTCTGTTGCCATGATTTCCTCCTCCTCACAGCCACTCCCCCAGGCGATTCCTACTAATGAATGACACCACACAACGTGTCCAGAACCTCTCAAAATTGCTGCCAGACGCAGCGACATTCTTCCTGCATATGGGGGACCGATGTACTCCGAGCCTGGCGGAGCTGTACCTGATGCTTGCCGCGCGGCAGGAAGTGCCAGGCTGCTCGAGGCTCTGGTTCAGATTTGCAACATAAACAGCACTTTGAACATTTTTTCACAAAGCACCTAGCAAAAGTCAGCCAAAAATGTCTTTCTGAATCAATTACTTCTCCCTGCCCCCACGCTTTAAGCTCTGCTGGTAGAAGAGAGGTGCACAGACAAAGCAAAAACCAAAGCTGCAGTTAGGCTTAGCATGATCAGAATATGACAGTCCTGCCACGATCTGAATGAGTTTCATGTTGTCCCAGATCATGCAGGCAGTATCTATGTGCCTGCGACTCTTTTACATGAGGCAAAGCTCTTACAGAATATGAAACTAGGTTCCTAGTTAATTGAGAAGCAGTCATTTAATATGTTAATATGTGCACTTATTGATTATATAGATTGCATATTTATATGTATCGATTGGACAATTTTTTGCAATATTAAAAAATCACCATAGTATTAATCATTGTTTATAATGATATATTCTGTAAGAGTTTTCAGATGAAGTCCGATTTGTTTGACTGAGTCTGTGTTTGGCTTTCATGTTGAAAACAGAATAGAGATTAGAACAAATACCTCTGAACTAGGCCGAGTTATTCAGCTTCATCATGGAATAAGTCTCTAAAGGAATAGCTTGCTGGGGCACCCACTTGCAATTGGCTTTCTAAAAATATGCGTCATTTACTTAGAAATATTTTGCCTTTTTTTTTTTTTTTTTTTTTTTGCACAGGGCCCCACTACTGACTCATAGTGATCCTCCTGCTTGTGCCTCCCAAGTGCTGGGATTACAGGCGCGCGCCACCATGCCCAGACTCCATCACCAGCTCAGCGCACTCGAGAGCGGGGCCAGTGCGGCAGGTGGGGCCAGGAACCGAACCCTAGCCCCTGCGCTTCCCTAAGCAGGGGCTTAATCTGCTGAGCTATAAGGACAGCCCTAGTTAGAGATATTTTGGAGGTGAACAAGTTCTCTTAACAAACTCGTTTCGGGCCAAGGTTTTCAAATTCCGAAGGCCTCAGTTCTTGCAGTACGCATCCTCACGGGGGCGCTCCCTAGAGGGGCTGGCCAGCTGACTCCGATCACAGCAGACCCTTAAGGAACATCGTCTGCGTGTGCGAGTGCCCAGGAAACTCGTCAACAATCTCATTAGAACTTTTTGCCGCTTGGTGTTGATACTCATTTTCATGAATGTATTTTAAATGGCTGATGACTTCTGTGAGCTTCTATGGCAAGCCACGTGGAGTCATTATTACAGTGCTCACCCCTCTGTCGTTCATGTTGAATTGTCCTTGAGCTTTAAGACAAAGACTCCCTAGCAGCTCTTCAGCCTGTCCAGGCCAACGCCTGTCCCCATCGCCAGGGCCTCTTCAGGCAAAATCCACTTCATCTTCATTCGAGACTTTCTTTGGTTCGATTTTCTTCCCCATCTACAAATCATACCGTCCTTTTCTCCAACAAGCTGCTTTGCTTCCTTCCTATGCTTAAGATGTGGTTGCTCCCTAAGCTGTCATTCATACCCTGCTAAACTTTGCACTGCAAATACATTGCTTTAGTGCAGAAAAATAAAAAACAATAGCAATATAATCTACAAAGGTATTATGCAAGCCTGATTTGAAAAGTCGACCAGAAAAAAGAAAATTCTAAGTGAAAAAAAATAGGAAGACACAAATACTATGATAAAACATATTCAAAGTAAATTGTTAGTAGTAGTACAGCATAGAATCAAGCACTATTACTACTTTGGAAGTATAATTTATTTAGGAATGGACAGATTAATCTTAGTACAGTATTCAAACAATTAGTCAAAATAGTTATTGTATAATTACCTAAACACAATCATATGAAGAAAAAGATCAATTTATCTTCATAGGTATTATAGAGGTTTGAAAAGCTACTGAACATTATCAAAACTAGAAGTGGCATATTGAAATATTACCTACAGCTACACCAGGACGTGAGTGGCACTTTTCTGACATAAAAAGGAAGGCTGTTTCCAGCTGACACTGCACCTATAGGCAAAGTTAAGCCAAAGAAGGGTAGCGGAACAGAGAGAGAGAAATGGAGAGATGCCTCAGAAACAAAACTGGTGCCCATCCTCAATGTTGACAGGACGGCTGTGCTGTGCCCTCTCTATTCTTACAATTGCTATATGACGCAACTGCATACTATGCAAGCTCTGCAGAAGTAGAGCCATTGTAAAGAATGAAACACTATGTCCAGCGTGGACACATCTAGTTTTCTGTCAGTACAAACATGCTCTCAGAACCTTGTATAAGAGCATTAGACACAGCATAGCAACTTCACCTCGGTGGCCAAGGTCCCACTTAAACACGCTAACATCAAAAATCTGATCATAAAATTAAGTACCAGCAGCATTCTTCATTGAAATAATAGAACTGAGGTGGGTTGGTTAATGTTCACACGTAGATGCATAAAATAGAAATCCATGTTTGTTTTCTAAAATTATGAGCCTACAGTTACTATTTCTGACCTCCCTCACCTGCAGTCACTATCTTCCCTTCAGCCAGGGCACACACAATCCAGGGTCTCAAACAAATTTGCTGTGAGGCAAGAATCTGGTGAGATCCGGTGCTGCATGCCATGGCCTTAGGCTCAGCACTGACTCCACGTGCAATTCCAACTGTCTGGCGTGGACGCTCAGAACCTTATTCTTGTTGGCTGCATAGGTCCCTGGAGAAGTTGGTCTTCAGGCATGGGTGGAAGCGTGAAGTCAGAGACAGCACAAGTGAGCCTTGGCAAGCATGGGAGTGTGGCTTCTCTCCTGCAAAGGCCACGTAGGTTGGCACTTGCGTAGGCTGCAGAGGGGCCTCGTCTGCTCCCAGATAGCTACTTCTTCTGTTGAGCTCAGGATGATGCATCAGTGGGTCAGAAGTCCCCGCGCTGTCTGAGTCCATGCGTCCATCTTGCCCCAGCTCCTGTCCCCTAAATCAACTTCACGCTGGATGGAGAAAAGGCAACACTGAGCACCAGTGTGCTTGATGATCTCATCTAAGGCCAGTTAAGATTCTGAAGTGGATTGGTTTTCTGGTAGCTATTTCTGCTCTGAGGTTATGAGAAAATTATATAGGGGAAACTTCGGGGCCAGGGATATAGTTCAGTGGCACAATGCCTGCCTGGCAATCACAAAGTCCTGAGTTCAATCCCTGACAGCAAAGCAAAGACAAACGAAAACTCCAGCTGCAGTAAAATGTGCCTTTCTAAGGCAAAATTAATGCTAAATTTTAAAATTCAGTGTCATACAGTATTTAATATTATATAATATTTTTATCATGCTATTTAAACTTCAATATCTTTTTAAACGTTTATGGAACCTCTGAAGCTGACTGCTTCCTTACCGGTAATGCTTACTCTTGCTGTCCCCACAATCCAGCCCTTGCCAGATAGAAAACGATTCTATTGGTCCCCTCAAGAATTTTTTTGATATATTCTAAAATGATCTCAATCATAATAAAATCCACTCTAAATTTATCTCCTCTTGTTTCTATTCTCTTTCACTTAACTTGAGCATTATATTCTGGTTGCATTCCGACTTACTGGAATTGATAAAGTTAATGACATTCAGTTTTATTTTTTAATACATACATTTAAAATAGCTACATGCATCGTCATGCTACGTACTAACTGCATTCACACTACACTGACAGCAACTTTTTTAAAAACTTATTTTGAGTACAGGGTCTACAGGGTCCCACTACACAGATGGGACTCCCAGGGATCCTACTGTTTTCAGCCTCCCCAGAGCTAGGGTTACAGGTTTGCACCGCCACGTCCAGAGCTCAACCCGTGGTGGGTGGGGGCCGGCACAGCACGCCGGGATCGAATCCCGGCCCCTGAGTCTGTACAGACGCTATTTTTATTGACAAGCAAGACAGTAACTTTTTACTTTCATTTCTTTGTTAGCCAATGGATATTTCATTTTTTAATCGAGAAGTTCTTCTGAGCTTTTTGTTATGGAGAAATTAACAATGTTACCTAATATTAGAACACAGACCATGCGCAATCCTTGCTCTCCTCTAGGCCGCCTTAGGCCGTGCGCCCAGCGTGCAGGCAGCCGTGCCCCCGCTCCCATGCTGCGTATTTCTCGTGAGGAGGTGCCGGGAAAGGTGGAAGCCAGGCCAGCATCAGCCGGCACACGCGGCACGTCTACATTCTTAACTGCTCTGTCAATCTATTACTGCAAAAATTTTGTTCAAAATGTCTGCTTGTTTTTCTAGTTCTCCTTTTACTTTGGTGAGATTTGACCTATATATGTTAACATTTAATTACATAACTTTAGAAAACAGTCCATTCCTTTGTATATGGAAATTTTCATCAACATTAAACATTCTGCTTTATAATAATTCATATGCCTTGACTTAAAATCTGTTTTGCTTGAAATTGGAATATCTGCAGAAGCGTTTCCTCTACTCCTGAATTTATCTATTTCCATATAATATTTTGTAAGCAAATTTTTGGCCAATCTAAATTTAAACATTTTCAATATCTACATTTTTTTTTTTTTTTTTTTTTTTGTTTTGCCTTTTTGAGACAGAGTCTCACTATGCAGTTGAGGCTGGTCCTGAGCTCACTTTTGTAGCCCAGGCTGGTCTCGAACTCGCACCAATCCTCCTGCCTCAGCCTCCCGAGTGCTGGGATTAGAGGCGTGAGCCACCACGCCCGGCTCAATATCTACATTTATAAGCAGGATAAAGCTATTTAATTTTTAATCCAGTCTGAGAGATTTTGTTAGGACTTAACATAATTAACTATTAATTAAAGTTTTATTAGGTGAATTTATATCTTTTTTAGATGTTCCTTTTTTTCTTTGCTTCACATTTTTTGGAGGCTGAGGTAAGGGTTTTATTGCTGTTCCTTGTGCTCCGGTTTCTCTTTTTCAAGTTCTGCCCAGTTTTGCTCTGCTTAGTAGATGTCCTTTAGATCAAAACCTTATTCCT
>PVJA010019695.1:0-38002 GCA_004027025.1 Myocastor coypus
AAGAGATTAGCACTGAGCTACATCTCTGAGCAATTTTATTTTTTATCTTGAGACACATTCTCACTGTTCTTAAGTTTCCCAAATGGATTTAAACTTGAGATTCTCCTGTCTCTACTTTCGAGAGTGCTGGGGTTACCTACGTGTGCCACGAAGTGCAGCTTGCCTTTGAAACAACAGCATAACCAAAAAAAAATTACAAACAGGTGCAATGTGTATTACTGAATACAGTGACAACAAAAGAGACAAAAAGAGGTTCACATCACTTGGTCTCAGTGAGAACTCTGTGTCACGAATAAAACATCACAAAACTTAAGAATTCTTCATCAGGTTCAGTAAATAATGAAAGTAATTTGCATCATTAAATTTCCAGAGTTTATGTTTTTAGATGTGGTTGGTTTTGTTATTGATTTATACAAATACCTCAGTTTGCACAGAATATTTTAGACTTTTTAAATATATTTAGTACAAAGTTTCACTACACAGATCAGATTACTATGGATCCTCCTGTTTTCAGCCTCGAAAGTGCTGGGATTATAGGCAAGTGCCACCACCTCTTGTTTTTTTTTTTTATTTTAATAATTACTTTATTTTATTTATTTTTTTTTTCTTGTTTCAGAACCTTTGTTTGTTTATTCACTCATTTTTATGGCCCGCTCAGCCCACACCAACGGCAGGGCTGGCACAGCATGTGGTGCCAGGGATCGAACCGCAGTCCCTGAAGCTTCCCAAGCAGGCACTCTAGACCACTGAGCCAACCCACCGGGCCCACCACCTCTTGTTTTAACTGCTCTCTCAGCATGCCCCAGGGATGAGGACAGCATAGCAAGCCAGGGATCAAACCCAGTCACTGTATCTGCTAAGCAGACGCTTTAGTCCACTGAGCTATCTGGCTGGCCCTATATGTTAGACTTTACACTTTTTTTTATTTTATACTTTGGGATATATACAGTGTCATTTCATGTTGTTTCATTGCATTTGCTTAGAATTCTTACTATCTCTTTAGGAATGGGATTTTGGTGGGTCAGCGAGATAGCTCAGCTATCTAAAGCAGCTGCTTAGGCAATCCTAAGAAATATTTTTAGCATTTAAATTGTTTGAAGTTATAGTTACTCCTATTCCACTTAGACTCTATTTGTTTCTGGCAAAAGTAATTTTAGAAATGTATTTGCCTCTATTTTTCCTCTTTTCCAACTTACCTTCATATGACTATTTATCACCTGATTGTTCCTACTTAAGTGTTTTCTGTCTTTCTTATCAAAGAGTACATCTTTTCTACTACTAAAATTCAAATTCCAAATATTTGTAACTTCACAAATCTTGAGTCCCTCTAGCCTCTTTCTTCTTTACAAATCTGTATGTTAAAATAAAAAATAAAAGAGTAAAGCATTTATTCACGCAAACTACACCCACTTATTGCACAGGATCTTAGAAATAGCTGTAGCAATTTTGTGAGTTATCAGAAGCTATTTACAACTTAAATTCAATGAATTGTCTGTCGATTGTATGGTTAATTATATGCTTCTTAATAAAAAAATTAAAAACTTGCCACTTGCCAGATCTTCTGTAAAAAGCAAAGCCTGTCTTCCCTCAGCTAAAAGGCAACTTATGCTTACAAACTTGCTAAATACTGACTTCATGAAATAAATGAATGGCTAGCTGAGTGAGTGCTGGCTACCCAAAGTTCCACATTTTTTCCTCTGTCTTTGACAATAACTTCAGCAGCATATAAAAAATGTTTTTTTTCCCAATATTTAATTCATTTTGTACTAGAAAGCATTTTAGTAGTATATAAAAGGAGTTGTTTCTTCTAATATCTATAATTCATTCTTTACTAGAAAGCATCTTACTAGTTCATAAATCAAAATACATTTCTTCTCTTTCTTCCCTTTTTCTTTTTTTTCACTTTAAATTTTCTTGGTCTCACATTGGACTCTTTCTGCGTTCACTCTTTATCCTTAGCATCCATTCTGGTTTTATACTTGACTTACTTATCATATTTTTTCTTGACACAATTTAACCTTTTACCTTTTAAAAGCCTCAGCACAAAGAAAGATGCTCCTGGAGCCCTTTAACCTTATGCTTTCACAGAGAGATGACTTGCATCTATAGCATACATAATTGGTGAGTACCTGAGGCAAAAGACTAACTTAGCATACACCCTTCAGGTTCCCAAGATAGTTCCCTTGGTGTCAAGGCTTCTTCAAGCTAAACTTAGTTGCTCTGTGAATCTTTCTGGACTGTGTGTTCTATCAACTCTTACTGGCAGTCAGTTATGCATATTTACTGGAGATTTAAAATGCTCAGTGTAGAACTGTCTTTAAGACTGGCTGACCACTGTATTATATCCTACAACCATACTCACTATTGCTAGTTTTCTGTAATTCATGCCTGTGGATGTCAAGCTTGGACCCCTTGCAAAGAGTCTGTGTTATGTAGCTCAAATCTTTGAAACCACTCACTCACTCTATCTATCTATCTATCTATCTGTCTATCTATCTATACACACACACACACACACACACACACACACACATATATATATATATATATATGCATATCGTTTTAACTGTTGTGCACTGTGTTATATGACTTAATGCCCTGTATTTTAATGTACTGAGACAAATATGCCTTCATGTTTATCAAAATAGGAAGAAATCAATCTATGTATTTACTTGGATAAGCAAAAATTATAAAGAATTATGTCCTATCTCTATTGCCTTAAAGAGATACATTACAAATGCCGGCAGTGAACCACATAAAGTATTTTGGTACGGTATTACAAGCTCAGTAAAGGATGCTCAAATCATATATAGGGTTACTCAGGCAATTTGAGAAACTTCTAATTTAAACGTGATGAAAATAAGCTGTGATAGAGGGTTTTGAAATAATACTAAGGAAAGATTTTAAAAATTGAGAGATTCAATGCAAGCTCTATCTTCTTAGTGGCATTTCTAAGTTATATCTTTACAATAACTTTTCATGCTATTTGCTGAGTGGGTAATTTGCTGATTGAAAACTCACAAAATATATTCTGATAGGATGTTTAAAAATTGATAATTATCATAATGACAGAGCTGTCATTTTATTTCAAAAGTGACTAACTTTTCATTCTATAAAATACAGAAAAGTAGAAGAAAGTATGGAGGCTTTCAAGGAAAGGAGTCAGCATAACCTCTGTGCCCTCATAATTCTCTGCCACGTGTTACACGGTGAAAGGGCATTCTGAAAGGATAGAAACATATCTTTAAAGTTTTCTCTATCAAATACATGAGAAAAAAATCCTTCCTCCTACCGGAAAATTTCAAGTTAGTTATTCACAGTGTAGCTCCTTCAAAAACCAACTTGGAAAAGAAATATTGGTCAATAATTTATAAGTCAAAAGTAAAGCCAAGGGTACAATCCAATATATATATATATTAGCAGATGCAGAACTCAGACAACATATGAAAGCCTAAAGAGTAACAAAACAAACAAATGTTTTCATTTACATGAAGAATAAAAATTGCCTTTAGAAAATGTCTAGGTTATAAATATGCCAAAAAGATTGTATTATGAAAAACCATACTAACTTTAAAAGTTTTGAAAATCATGTGTGCATATAAAATTAGTTTCTGAGAAAGTAACACAAACTTAAACTAAGTAACCATACTAGTGATCTTCTTACACTTAACATTTTCATATATACCACTTTGTGCTACTGAAAAAGGAATATCCCTTTTTAAAATGACAAACCAAAAGACCATTTATATTCCCATTTTATATACGTTCTTGAGCCTTTTAGGTTCATTTCAGGCCATATTCTCAATGTTTATCCCATAGTTTCCTGTGTTCGTTAATCATTATGCGTTTATGTCCAATTATGTAATATAAGATTTGAAATAATCTTGGCAGTGACTACTAAGCACTCTCAACCTGTATTGGCAATATATAGAACCACATGGGCTATTGCCATTCAAAGGAGTTAAGTACAGAGACATATGTTGACATAAGATGCTCATTTAGTATGTAATGAGAAAATTATTCACCGTGAATAAGCTAATTGAAATATTATAATTTTTTAATCAAGCCAAACAATATTTTAAACATTTTACACCCTTCAATTTTAGTATTTGGAAAGTTATTCCACAGTTTGGAATCATAGTGCTCATATCTCTTGAAGAATTTTAGATCAATGTATCCTCAAGCAAGACAGTATTGTGTCAGGTTAACTGGCTACAGTGTTCAACCATAATGTTGAACACCAGTGCAGAATTTGGAATGAAGGTATGATTTCTTACTGTGAGGAACACTGAAATCTCTTTTTATATAAAGCAGATTATCCTCCATAATGTTGGTGATAATTATCGAATGAATTGGAGGTGCTAAAAACAAAGCCTGAACTTTCCAGAAGCGGAAGGGTTCTCCTTTGAGGAAGCCTTCAGAATCAGCACTACTGACTACTGCATAGGAACTGATGTGTCATTGCATATTTGCCCATTTATAGGTCTAAGCAAAGTAAACCAGGTACACTACTCAGTTTTCTGTGCAGTGGGAGAATTTCTCTTCTCAGTGGCCTCCAGAGCCCTCACAACTATGGTGCTATACTTGGTCACTTTTTAGGGGTGTCCGTAAATTGCATATAGTCTATTTTGTTGTTCCTTGAATACAAGGCATCTTACATAGATAAAAAAGCTTAACAATATATGACGGGATGCTTGTCGCTTTAGGTATTCAACAAAACATGCAGTTACATTAGGCAGAGTTCTCTGGAGAGGAAATATATGCGTATTATAAAGAGACAGGCATGCAGAGACACACACAGAGAGAGATGGAGAAGGAAACTGAAGAAGAGGGCAAGAGAGGGGAAAAGAAGGGGAGGGAAGAGGAAAGGAGACAAAAGTGGAGAGAGAGGGGCACATAGAGGGCAATAGATAGGGAGAGTGAAGAGAGAGAGAAGATGATAGAAGGGGGGAGGGAGAGGAAGGAAGGAGAGGTGGGGGAGATTAGGAGGACTTAGCCTACAGAGCGTGGGGCATAGCACTGACACACTGAATGCTGTGGTGAGAATTTACCAGCTTAAACTTGCAGGATTTGATGTTGCAGTTGCAAACTCTGAAGTCAGAATCCCTCCAGAATCACAAAGACACAGTATTTGTACCTTTGTCCTGAGGGCCTTTATCTGATTGTGTATGGCCCATATACGTTACAGAGTATAATCTACTTTGTTAAAAAGCTATGGATTTCAAGAAGATTTAAATTTTTTCATGACTAATAAATTATCTATTGATTTAAATATTAACTACATTTATTAGAAAAGCATCCTTTCCCTTGTATTAAAAGAAATCTTTGCATCATTACCTTGATATGTGGATCAACTTGTATATGTCATTGTTTAGTCAAGTAACATATAAAATTCACCATGGGGCTTGACCAGTATAAAACCTAACTGAAGCCGGGTGTGGTGGCGCACACCTGTAATCCCAGCACTCAGGAGGCTGAGGCAGGAGGATCGGTGTGAGTTCGAGACCAGCCTGGGCTACAAAAGTGAGCTCAAGGCCAGCCTGAACTGCACAGTGAGACCCTGTCTCAAAAAAGACCAAAAAAAAAAAAAAAATCTGACTGATAGGCCAAATTAGATGACACAGATTTAGTTGGGAACCTAGGACATTGCCTTAAAACTACCAGGCACTCTGTAATTGCCTGTATGCCTAGAAGATTAGCATCATTGCAGCTAATACTACTCTTCATACAACTGTGCTCCTGTTAATCAGGAAGGTGTAGTTTAATACGCTGCTACTTACCTTCTAAAGTTTACTACAACATAATTATTTACCATTAACCAGGCAGTCGTACTACAAACATGTTGAAACTTTTTTAGAGCCAAATCAATGTACTCATGCATCCACTAAGCCATGTCCTCCTGTGGATCACCAGAGATATTAGCATGACTACTTTTCCCAGAGAAGACTGGGAATCTGTGTATGCTTATTGTGTATCATCAACTCCTACATTCAATCAAAAGGCAAGAATAAGATACCTGAAGCATACAAGCTTGGCAGGGGAATGCTGCATTTAGCTATGTAAATATTAAGCAATCTACCTCAATTTTCTCCTAAAAATTGTAGAAAATAAGGTCTATTTCAGAATTTTATGTACCATTTTGAAAATCAAATATTATTAGTTTACTCAGACCCAAATGTATATCTATTTGTGTTCCTACTACTACCATAACATGCCATTTAGAAGACATTTATCTCAAGGGTAAATTTTGCACCTTCCGCATCATTAGTCCCTCTCTTTTCTTTTGTGACTGCATACTGAAAGTCTAAACTATGTTACGAAGTGAGCATTTAATTAATTATGAAGTGTAATGTATAAAGTCTGTTCTAATACATAATCTGATAATTAATGACTGCTGAATTTCTAAGTTTCATAATAAAGATTACCATAGGTGGAAAATGAATCATCAGAAATATATATATATATATATATATATATATATATATATATATATATATATATCCAGTGGAGATGGGAATGTCCAAGAAGCAGTGTTCCAGGCCAGAAACTGACAGGAAGATGAGATAAGCAAGCCAAAGGTGAAATCCCTAACCCCAGCCATCTCAACCTAGGTCATATCTACACATTATTTTGGCACCAATTTTCCAGCTATTTTAGTTAGCAAAATAAATTTTATTTTTGCAAAATATTGTATGGAGCAATAGAGCCTAAGGTGCAGTTTGAGTGCAGTTCACTTTTGCAGAATGCAGGATCAGAATATAGACTAAAGGCAAAATAGAGTAAAACAGGGAACAAGGGAAAGAGACAGAAGCCCGTGCTGCCCAGAGCTCCAGAGCAAAGAGGTGCTGTACATTTATGAAGCATCCCTCAGGAGTTTACTTACAAGTTTCTTTCTCTTTTCATTGAGGATGGGTAAAAATCTCTGGTTTGAAAATACAGTTTACAACTTCTATAATATACATCTGCTGGATGAAGAAAGATATTATTGTATTTTTTGAATTATTTAAGTGGACAGTTTTAAATGAGGAAATCAATACACACCTCAATTTAAGCTCTGTGATCATTACTACTTAATGTTTGTTATATTTCTTCAATTTCCTTAACCATTAAGGGCTGTAAAGTTATACACAAGTATTTACTTAAAAGATAATTTCCCTAGTCTATTTTTTCTGGACCAAACTAAAAATTGCCATGGAAGCTGCTGTAAAGAATCTACCTTAATTTACTTTTATTTATTTAAAAATGTTTACTGAGTACTGTGTGCCCCCCAAAAATCTGTGCAAAAATAATACAGAGAGGTTAAAGTAATCTCTATCTTGTAAAGCTTATGGTGTGTCAGCGAGAAGGAATGACCATGACAAAATGAGTAAAACTAAACTGGATGCTTTTACGTTACCTTAGTGTCATGAAGAATCAAGAAGCTTGATTTAAAAATAGTAACATAGGTATGTGGGAGAGACTTGGTGATATATAGTTGTGATTAGGAAAAAAAAAATTCTTTCAGAAAGTAATGTTTGCAAAATGTAATGGAGGGTAAGAGGAGCTTGCACACCTGACTGCAACTGCCTAGGTAGAGAGCACTAAGAGGACAAAAAGTGAAAACAGGAAGTCACATGAAGTAGAATGAGCTAAGGCACAAAATGGACTTCAAAGCACGGAGCACTTGTGAGCAGTACAAGTGCTGTACTGCAGTGGGCTCCACTCGGCTTCTAAGTACTTCGCGGAACCAAAAGCACGGGTGTTTCCCCATGTCCATGCTAAATGTGATTCTACCTTCCCAAACCTTAATATGCATGCAAGCACACACACACACACACACACACACACACACACACACACACACACATGCACGTATGCATGCATGCATCCACGCACACACACACACATTAGTTACATTTCTCATTGCCTTACTTAGATAAAATATTTCATGCCTGAAGGCGTCAAAGGAGGAAGGATGCATTTGTTTGAGTTTGTAGCACTCTCAGTCCATATATGGTGGGCTTCAGGAATGGAGGCTTGACAGACAGACACTGGCAAGGAAAAATGCTCAATGGTAGGCCGAAGGGAGTAAAGCAGGCAAAAGACTTTAGCTGCAGGTATATTTTTTTTTGGAGGGGGCATTAGTATTCTATCTAGGCTATAGGAATTAAGATGGTAACACATTAATCAGTGAACTTATTTAATCACAGCACCTTTAATAAATCACATAATCTAGATTCAGCCACCTCTCGAAAAACCACCACCAGTGAATGCATGAGTCTTTGGGGAGACATCTAGACCCCAAACCATAATAAGATGAGTACAAACAAAACTGATTTACCTTTGTACCAATGTTCAGGCAGAAAAATTGCTTAACCAGTCTCCAGTCTTTCTGTAAGTTTCCTTAGTAGAAATTAATTTTTTTATGGACAGATAACATATATACTTACTTCACTATGAATATCTTGATTTTTTAACCTTATTTGTTTGAAGATTAATGTAATAGATACTAAAGATATTTACTTATGCGTTATTTTTTCAGAGTGACTGTTAGACCAAAAATAAATGACATTTGTTGTCATTTCCTTTTGGTTGGAAAGTAAGACTGTGACTATCATATAATTCTCATGTAGTTAGAAAAGATGATTCCAGATGCAACCAAGAATCAAGTAATCCAATCATGATTTAATAAGGGCAGACTACTAATATCTGCTGCATCTTAAAAAAGATACACAAACAAGTTCATGAGAAAATAAGATATTTTACTATGGTTTGTTTTTGCTTTTTTGGGGGGAGTATGAAGAATTAAACTCAGGACCTCATGCTTAGTAGGCAGGTGTTGTGCCACTCAGCTAAATCCCCAGCTTTAATATGCTTCTATTAAAATATTTCATGTTGAAAAATCTTATATCTCAGTTAATTTCTTTAATAGATATATATGAGACATGTTGATTGAGGGGGCTAGGGAGATAGCTTGGAGATCTAAGTGCCTGCCTGGCAAGTATAAGATCCTGAGTTTGATCCTCTATACTGCACTCTCTGCAGTTCCCAGAACCCTAGGTGCACAGTACTGGCCACCAAAACCAGGCATGGTGGCACATGCCTGTAATCTCCGTGCTGAGAAGACTGAGACAGGAGGATCACTATGAGTCTGAGCTGTGTAGCAAGACCTAGTACCTAATTAATTAATTAATTAATTAATTAATTAATGTAGACTTTGACTTACCATGAAGTTGAGTTTCAGCAACTTGCGTCCAACTTTTAACATGCCAGGTTAGCAGGCCCCTCTAATAACAGCTACTCAGGTGTCTGAGACAGAATCTCCTAAGTTCAAGAGAGTGAAAAGGCAAGAATACTAAGATTTATTTTTGTCTGGTTCACATCCTAGTACCACAAACAAATAACCAAAATATAATTGAGCGGGCCGGTGAAATAGCTCAACAGTCTAAAGCACCTGCTCAGGCAAGCTTAGGCAAGTGTGCAGGGTCAGTGGCTTAATCTCCAGCACCACATGCCATGCCAGCCCTGCCCCCAGAGTGGGCTCAGCTAATAAACCAAGGTTTTGCACATGCCAGTGTCCCTTTTGGGAAGTTTATTATCAGAAGTATACAATTAATATTTACTTCACTAAGGACTTCCAGCTAAAGAAACTGCAGAAAACCATGGTCATGGTTTTCTGGCAGGCAATACAATAAGCTAGTATATCTAAAAAAATTATTATCCTTTCAATTACAATTTATTTAGCAACTTCTGTGAATCTTAGTTGTCATGAGTGTTAAGTAGGGTTAATGATATATTGCACTATGCTGTGTAGAAAGAGGTAATCATGAAATCACCTGTTTTGTGTGGTTTTGAGTACATAGTTTGCAAACAACAAATAGTTAACTTGACTCTCATTGGAGCCATCATTCAAAATTCACATGTAAATGTACTTTTGAGCCAAACCAAATATCAAATATACCAGATCAATGTTAAACCAAACAAACAAATGAAAAGCTGGCTAGCTTTAGACATCAGGATTTGTTTGGATGAATTCATTTTATGTTTTTATCTGCAACATTCAAACTTAGGTTCACATTATAGCTCAGTGGGCTAAAGCACTGGCTGGGGTTTGATCCCCGGCATACCGTGCGGGCCCTATCCCTGCCATTCTGACCCTGACCCTGGGGCGTACTGAGATGGCAAGTGAGATTGGGCATGGTAGTGTCACATACACCTGTAATCCCAGCTCTTGGGAGGCTGTAAATAGGCAGATCACTATGGGCTAACCTAGTAGTGAGACTCTGAACACCCTGCAGACCCTTCCCTAAAAATACAAGCATAAAAAAATAAAAAAATAAAGATGTTGAACTTCTGAATAGGAGATCATATAGACTCTTTTTGACCCTATATTGGTTGATTAATTGTGTCAACCTGAGATATTAAAAGCTTAACTAAACTAGTTCAACAGTTCCATACTCTAGGGTGTAGAAGCCCCATAAAAAATATAAAAGGGAATTGAGAAAGATAGAGGGCTCCATTCTCTGAGAGAAGCTCCTGTCCTCTCAGTCAGCTGGAACATTCTCTCCTGACTTCTAGCACACACTCTTCAGCTTCCGCCTGGGATCCTCCAGCCTGCCGGTGTACATTGATCAGCTGTCTGTCACAGACCCACCGGCCTTGTGACACAGCCTGCCATGGGAGATCTATTGGCTCCTCATACAGACTTGCACGAAACACTGCAGTGAGCTCCAGACTTTGGACTGAATCCTTCTTTCTCCAGTGTACAGATGCCCTCTGCACACTTCTTCATCTGACTCTGTGGCTGACTGTCCTAAGCCAATCGTATAATTTCATGTACATTTGTACATGTTGTGTTATTATATATGTTCCTCTAGTAAAGCCTAGACTGATAGAGATGTTTTAATGAGTTTAAAATTTTCTCTCAGGAGACTGCTTGCATGAAAAATAATCTCTCTTTAGAAGTTTATCAAAGTTCAGTGTAACAGCAATCAGGAATTATATTTATGCTGATTAATCAGATCTTTTTATGAAAGGCAGTAACCAGAAAGATTATTCTGCATTCACTTAGTAAAAATTGATCTTTCCCTGTATTCCTCCTCGTTTCCTTTCTTCATGAAGCTAGAAATCTTCAAGATTCTGTCCACAGTGATTCATTGATCATCTTGAGATTAGTGAGTTCAAATCATAAAATATGTCTAAATTTACCATTAACATATGAGATGGACATAGCATTACTTTAGTTCCTATTGAATTGACAAAAATTCTTAATTCAGTGCTTACAGCATTGTTTGTTTGTTGTTGATATCTTTAGGTATATCAACTGCTTTCTCCATGCTTCATACAATTTTTTTCAAATGCTTTTCAATCTATTCAAAAGAGCTACCAAAAGTTGCTATTGTCTCAGAAACACGATAGTATAATAGCCCCTCTCGTTGGACAGCCCTACCTGTTTTAGTGTCACCATTGTGCACCACAGCGATTGACGGGGCTGCTGGCTGCACAATGGTCTTGTAAAGGCCCGCATAGAACTGCTTGGAAAGGTCATAGCTCCTGTCAGTGCAAGTTAGAAGTCCCACTCCTCAGTATAAACAGCTCTTCTACTGTATACACAGAAAGACTGTGCATTATCCTCCTTCAAAAAATCAACATTCCAGACCAAGCTTTATATGAGAACAAGATAAAATAATGAAACTGGATTGCTACATATTTCCAATATTTTGTGCTGCCTTGATATCTTCTTTTCTTGGATATTTCCCCCCCGAAATCCCCATACTATGGATTCGTAAAATCTCCAGACACTGCTTCTTATCAATATTTACTTGAACTATGTACCCAGGTGATTTGTTAATCTATTTTGAACCACGTTGTCATGAGAGGTTAAGGTTTAACATGTTCTGTTTGCCAGAGCCTTTCTGATGATAATATCTGAGGGGAGCTAACACAACCACATCAAACTAGGAATAGGAAAGCGGGGCCTCTTCTGTCACGTGACAATATGATGACTTCACACGCACCACCCTGAGATGCAGCTGTTGATCTAGCTTCCTTATTCCATATTAGAGCAGGTATGATGCTTTACTTGCCTTTGTATTCTGCATGCTTTGCAAAGTGCCTGATGTGTAGTATTTAGGAGAGTGCACACAAAGAATCCATAATGAACAAAGTTCTGTGCAGCCTAATTGATACAGCTGAGGAGTAAGCCTGAAGGTGAAAATTTTCAGCAGGCAGCAGACCAGGTGAGGTGAGCCTGGGATTGATCCATATTGAAACAAACAAAAAACTGTCTTATGTGATGGTGAGAACACGAAGAACCCAAGGCAACTGACACACATGTGTATTCTGCAGGCAAATGAGAAATCCGTAAGTTTCATTCCTAAAAATGAGAATGAGGGAAGGCCAGCACCCTAAGGCCAAGCGCTTCCTCTCCAGAAGTTATAAGAGAAGAAGTGTTGCTCAAAGAGTACAAGAAAGCTACATTTTTCATGAAATCTGTGCCATCCTGAAAAGAAGATTGTCACCAGTTTCAGAATTGTTTTGTTTTTCTGTTGATGCCTGCAAGCTCTAAAACATACATTAACGAATTTATTCAAAATATAGTTCTTAAAATTTTCCCATCAAAATAGTATTCCTTTATTTCCTTATCAAAGTGTCTCTATCTGTATAGATGTTATAAATGGATGACCAAAAGTTATGTCTTAAGTAGCTACTGTAACTATCTTTCACAAATTGCTATAAACATAATTTATACTTAAGATTTACCTATCATCCTCAAAAATGGCTTTTAGATAACATTTGAAAAATAAATCAGAAAATGCTACCTACTTAGTAAAATCACTATATATTGAACATTTTCAGATATTATTTTTCTAACACAGTGGCATTTGACATTATAACAGTATATGGGAGAGGGAGTATGTCTCTGTGTATTATAACTACAGCAATAGCTTTTGGCTTCCATGTTTTGTTCATATTTTACCTAAAGGCAAATCACAACAAAGTAAAAATAAAAATCTTACCATCATTATATAAATATTCATCAAGAACTATTTTTAGACAAGTGTTGCTTATGGTGGAACTTGATGAGAAGTTTTACAATGCGCTATTGAAATAGGTGGATAACTGTGCTCTGAAATTGAGAGATGGAGAGAGACAGAGAGACAGAGAGACAGAGAGAGAGAGAGACAGAGAGAGAGTGCATTGGATAGTAGGATGTGATGAGTGAGTAGCAAGAAGTAATGAAATAATATCACAAAGAAGAAAAATATTGAAAATGCCTAAGCCAGTATTCCTTTCCAGAGAGCCACTGCATGGTGTGTATCAGCCCTGTGAGAACAATAACTGAACAGGTTTGGAAAGCAACCAGTGGGAGTCAGTTATTCACCAAGACTTATTTTTGGATTTGAGAAAGATCTGCACGCAAGATAATAACATGGTGTCAGCCCGCACAAGAAGACTAGATGAATGATGAAGCCTAAATTGTTCTGAGTGCCGACAAATTGATAAAATTACATTCAAAATAATACCTCAAAATTTTATTAGGACCAAGACTGAACTTCCAACCCTTTGTGTGGAAAAATATGCTGTATAAAATTAGTAAAACCTGTTGTCATAGAAAGAAGAAAATTATAGAAAAGTAAAAATAATGGAATGAACTGTTAAAAGCGAGTATCTGTCTCATACAGAAAAATAAAGAGAGAAAACAGCATTTAAACTTTGTTCAAAAAATCTTTTAAGAAATAAAACTAAAGTTTTCTCTGCTCTCTATATATTGCTTGTTTGTATTTTAAAAGCCTCAGTGGATGAGAGTTAAGTTTTAACATTTGATATTCTAAAGATAGCACACTTTAAAAAAAATCATACCTTAAATGGGTATAACCCAAAACAAACAAACAAAAAAAAACATATTTATCATACTATAGATACAATAAAAATCTTCTTGAAAAAAATAAAATGTGTGATGATTATATTTTATTTATGTCATAATGATTATGATTTCTCTATCAATATGTTTTTATTAAATGGAAATTTTTACTCCATGCTATTTTGATATCTGTCTAAATAGAAAACTAACACTCCTTTTCCCAGTACATTAAAGCTGCTGAATTCCATGTTAAGCTTTCACAGTTCAGCAGCCTTGCTTTAATCTACTGAAAAATCAAGAACTTCTGAATATATAATGTATAAGAAAGTAGAAAAGATTCAGAAAGAATTAGAGGACAGAAATAGGTATTTTATCTCTGTCTGTCCCAACTGAAATGTTACCTTCAGCACCTTTAGATGGATGTCACTGAAGCTTCCAGTACTAGCCACCAGGGCTAGCCTTTGATGTGGCTGGAGCTTCCAGAATGAAGGCCACCAGGGCTAGCTTTCACAGCTTCATTTAGCAGGGTTGAGGCAGTGACACCAATGTTCCCTGGGTAGCATCAGGAGCTCTATGTCATTTCCCTCATTGGTCACCTTCCTGGCTGCATCTGTAAATACTGGCAAGTGTATTGTGAGGTTGGAGTGACACTTCCTTTACAAGTTCACTTGTTTTTTTTTTGTGTGTGTGTTTTTTGTTTTTGTGTTTTGTACCTGCAATCAGCTTGTACAGAGTGAAGGAGAACACTGAACTCCTCAGGTTTTGGAATGACCTGTGTTAGACCTTTCTGACATGAAATATTATTCAGTATTCATGATGCTCCAACTCTTCAAACTTCAACAAGCCTAATTTAATTTCACACCAGTGAATTAAAATTATTACAACAGTTGGGAAATTGGTGTTACTTTTAATAGTAAAAAAACAACTATATGAATATTTCCAGGGAAGTCTATTAAAGAATATATATTTTAAAATGCAAGTACTTATCCTTAAGCTGCATTTTGTGATGGGCAATTAAAACCCTTATGGTGTATGTTTTAATAATATTTAATTGAGCTGAAGGTTTTTCTTTCTATTATGATTTAATAATCTCACTGGAAAGTTACTCGCTCAAAGTTAGTGTGGGTGGACTGACATTTCAGAATTAAATCTCTTATACTCTAGCTTCAGGTTCAAAACCTTTGATCAATTATACAAAAGGAGCCTTGAACATCAAAGGTTTCCTAACTGCTAGTGAGCAAATATGGGAAAGTGGAATAACCCAGGCTGAAGCCATTCGTAAAACAGGACTGCAGAAGAAAGAATATGATTATGGCAGATAGTTCTTTTACTATTTTTTCTTATAGTACATAATAAAAGAGTGAGCTAATATAACCTTACCAAAACATATCAGGTGCAAATTTTATAGCCGACATAATTCTAAGCTGGTTGTCTTTAAATGTTATTTTAGAGCAAGAAAATCACGGAAACATCAGAAATCTTTCATTTAAATGTTGTATTACCCATCTAGTTTCTTCTTATGTGCATTTTCAGCCACTAAAGAAGACCACTAAAGAACTCACAATGAGTGGATTCAGATTAAAAATAAAAAAAAAATTTGAGGAAGAAACACTCATATAACTCAGTACATTAGAGTTTAAAGAACAAAATGTGATATGAAATAGAGTAGTGAAGCATGGAAAGTGTTTTGTGATTGTTAAGTATTAAGTATATTAAGATATACTTAATATTGGGTTGCGGGGAAAAGTCTAAGCTCGTTTTTCAAGGTAAACTATTGGTAAAAGGGTTCTGTGTGCCACCTTCATGACTAGGGTTATGTGGGCTGTTGCAGCCAATTTTCTCAGTGTGGAGAACTTAAGTAGTGTAGGATCATTTCTTATTTAAAATTCTCTTTATATATTAATAAAATTTTACAATAAAATGTATACTAAAATCACTCTAAGATACTTTTGTAAAATGTAGAAAATTTAAGAACAACATGCTAACATCGTGTCCATATTGCTCATGGGTCCAGGCCTCCTTGATTAATTATTTTGCTTCAATATTTTTTCTTATGGTTCTTTTAACAGTGAACAACAATGGTTGGCTGTTTTTTTCTGACCTATTCTGAGATCATTAAAGCCTGTTTCTTATTCATACTGTCTCAAGAAAGTATCCAAGTTGCAAGCTCACTCTACTTGGTGTATTCAAAACTGCTGAATACCATTGAAGCTGTTGAAGAAGAATATATAGGTCTTGATAATTTATCCTGTAGTGGCATTTTTCTACGTGGATTTGGTAATTAAGGTTTCCTTTCCTGGTGAATATGCAAACCCTCTGAAAATTTGAAAAGGGATCTGTACAGAGGTAAAGACAGATCAGTAAAATTCTGGCAAGGAAAGTGAGAAAAAATCAGTTCAACGCTTTCTATGACACCATACACGTGCAGTGTTCATCGTTAAATTGCTAAAATCAAGCACAAAAACACTGTATCCGTCAACCCAAACAAACTGCTGTCATACGTCAGTTTATAGACTTAATTTGTTGTACAATTTTGAGTGAAGAGTCTGTGATTGTGTTTGTGAGACAAAGACGGTGCTGGTCTTGCCCATCACCTGATGCAGAGTTTGCAAATAAAGGCTGTGTTTCTGAGCAGAATTGTTTGCAAACAGAAGTATTGAGGAACCAAGCTATTACTGCATTCTCTCTAGGAGGCAGCACTGGCTTTTGGGGGAAAATTCATGCAGCATGGTGGAGCCTGAGAACATCTCCTCACTGCTAAATTCCCACCCATCACCACCTGCAAAGAGGAATGAGAGCAGCGAGCGAGAGCAGGCTGAAGAAATATAAAGAAAAATTATATTTCTCGTTTATTTTTGAGCAGTTTTCCAGAATGTCTTTCTTCTTTTAAAGTTGAAGTCATATATATTTGTGAATAAAGAAGGAATGAATTTCATTGATTTCAGAATTTTATTGCTGAAAAGTTTTACCATTAGAAATAGTTAAGGAAGTGTTTTCTGAATGCCTATGAACAATGAGTTAAAGATGAATGAATGGAAGTTTTTGTCAAGGCTGGAGGAAAAAAAAAGGACCTCAGAGGGATAGAGATCAAAGCATCTCCAAATGACCTTGTGGCTGGCTTTGCTTCTCAGTGTCCTCGAAATGAAACTGCCTTCCAGGCCACCTTGTGCCTGCTTTGAAGGTGTTACCAAGTGTTGCATCCACGTCTTAGTCAGAACTCTGAGCTTTCTGTGCAGTACCACTTGGGTGGATTATTCTTTTTACGTAATTAAAAAAAAATATTGGTATATGTATGCAGCCGTTCAAAAAACAAGTAGATCATGGCCCGTTGGCACACGCAATACACATCTTAATCCCTCTTGCATTCTCTTCTCACCTTCCCTCTTCCCTCCATCTCTGTGTTTATTAATTCAGTTTATTCACACTTGATTGTTTATATAATTCTTACATTCGATGGGGAAACTTGGTAAATGTGTAGAACATGTATTAATCCCATTTTCATCTTCCTTCACTTTGTGCCTATCCTCTCCACTCCTATTTTCTCTCTCTCTCTTTCTCTCTCTCTCTCTCTCTCTCTCTCTCTGTGTGTGTCTGTGTCTCTGTGTCTCTGTCTGTCTCTCTCTGTCTCTCTTTCTCTCTCTCTCTTTCCCTCTCTCTCACGCTTCTGTATGTTTGCAGTAAACAACGAACCATAAAGCAAATAGGGTATTTACACACTTGGAAGTACTACTCCACCATATAGAAGGACAGGCGGGAGTCATTTGTAAGGAAATGAATACACTTGGAAATCACAATGGGAAGTGAGTAGCATCTTTCACACCAGCTGGGGTAAAGTTAAAGAGCAAAACAAAAAGATGAAGAACAGGAAGTAGATTGTTTTCAGAGAGAAAAGAATCAAGCGATAGCAGTTATGCAGAGCAGGGAAGGAATAAGCAATAAGCGAAGGAACTGGGGTGTGCTACACCCATGCACCAACCTGTAAGCATCATGGGTTGCGAACATACACTTGCAGCATTTCCGCAGCCTCGCTCTGTGCAGCTCTGTCACCCCTGGTTTGATGGCGGCTGCTCTTCTGACCGCTGGTCTGCTCTGCTCAGGGCTGCTACTGTTTAGTGCCTGCAATGCCTGCTATAATGAAAATCAGCTCACATCTGTTCCTACATAAAAAGGAAAAGGGCTTTGAAGCACTGCTTCTTTTTTTCCCGGATGTCTATGGCTGGAAAAGGGGATTTCTTCCTACATATACACATATGGTTAAATCTGAATTTGTTTACTTATTCATTTACTGGTAAGGAATTGCTGCCACATTATTAACTTCAGCAGATGAAATCCAATGCCAAATCTTTACAGATAGATAGATAGATACATACATACATACATACATACATAGATAATTTGCTTGTCTTTTTTTTAATTTTTCTAATGCCAAATCTTTAGCATGATGCCTCTGGCTAGACTTTCATAGCATGCCATTATTTTTTTCACTAAAGTAGTGATTCACGTTTTAATTAAAAGGTACGTTTTTATAGTGACTTATTTAAATGCTAGCTTCTGCTAAGTTTTATAGTCATAAATAATCTATTTAATCTACAAACAATTGAGATAGCAATTATCTTTTGTCTTATAATTTTTTATGTCTTTAATGTCCATAAAATCACAACATGAAATCTAAATTATTTACAGACTTTTAAGTGTAGGGATGACACAACACCAATATGAAGCTTTACTGATTAAATGTTTAGAACTAATTTATCTTATGTAATTGAAAATTTTATATAAATGAAGTGAGCAACCCCATTTCTCTCCTATCAATCCTTGCAAAACATTTTTTTCTGCCTTACTTTTAATACATTTGGTGTTATAGGCATTTCCCATATGGGGCACAAATTTTTTAGTATTTGCCCATCTGTTACTGTGTTGTTCATTTACCACAAAGTGGTGAATGTTCATGAATTTGCTGTCATGTTTTAGGAGTTTCCTTTGGTAAGGCTTGGTAACACCCCATTATATGTGTGTAACAGATTTTCCCAATCTGTTTACCAAAAACATTTGGGTTTCTTCCACTTTTGGCTGTTGCGAATGGGATAGTAACACTATCTCTTAAAGATTTTGCTCTTCTTTAGAATAAATAACCAGAAATTCAATTCCTAGATTATATGATATCTATAGATGTAATCATTCCACACTGTTCTGCAGTGATAGCTATCCAATAACTACCTTGTTATCTGTGTACAATGGAAAGAAAACTGAAGCACTGTTCGTTTGTTTCCTAGATGAATTGAGAGTATCATTATGTAATTGGATTCTTTAATAATATTAGTTTCAAAACATCCTATGCAAGGAGCCATTTACTGTACCTGTACAAAACTGCATAAGTTCAGCATTTAGATGTGCATGGAGCATGGAAGCCCTCCTGCAATTTTAATCCAGAACAGTCTGATAATTAAAGTGTTTTTTGTCTTTTCTCTCAAAACATGACTGAATCACTCAACATACATCCCACTTTTCTAAACTTCAGTTGCAGGAACTCGCGTCCTTCAGAACGGTAAGCACACTGTGATGCTTGGGGAGCTTCATTGCTGTTGCAATTTACTGGAATATTCAATTCCATTAAAGTTGTAGATAAATCCTTCCTTGGTACACATCGCCATCAGTTAGTAAGGCGAACAACAGAAAAGTGACAAAGGTTTAAGGCCAATTTTGAAATATTTCTCTGACCATAGTTAATGAATGGGATGCAAATTAAAGAATACAGGTGAGTTCATGCAGGTATAAAAGAGAGTAAAAATGTGGTGCAGACAGAAAAATAGCTTTTAAGACCTGCAATAACAAATGTAATAGAGTCTGAATCTAGCAGAGTGAAACAAGTCATCTGTCTGATCAGAAATATCTCATGAGATGCTTAAAGTTATAAATTATTATAGCTCATCTCAAAACATTAGAGAAGAAATCTCCTGTGAAAGTTACTATGAATACTTTCTCAAATATTATCTAAGTAGCATTTATATAACACAGATTTGGAGATTCTTTGACATTCTCTGATGTTCTCCAGTTTCTAGTTATTTTCAGAAGACTGCTAAGGGAAAAAAGAATAAATCTTTTACAGAAGAGTGCAGTGTAGGGAACGTGACTCATGTCAAAGTATTTTATGAATTTTTCATTGTTCATAAAGTATTTATTAAAAGTGGCTAATGATAATTTTGTTCTGACAAATTCAATGAGATGTAAATATCAAGAAAACAAAATATAAAATCTAACTTTATCATAGCAGAAGATTATTACTTAAATAAATTAAAAAAGTAAAGTATAGAAAACTTATTGCTAACTAGAATTGGTGACAGGAAACACATATGCATGCAATAGTGGAAAGGGTTTATACATCAGACTGTTAAGCTGCTTTGAGAGAACACAGGAAAAAGCACAATGAACACTGAAAACTCCAAAAAATGTTCCTTCTGTGATATAATGGTGAGAGTATGTTGTTGAAGACATATAAAAATATGCAAAATTGTTGATTATAAAATAGTATAGGTTACTCATGTACAACAACGTCATTACAGTGTGACAGCATCCTGGGACGTCAGCCAAAATCAAGGTAATTCTCTGAACACAGCTCAGTCCTGAACTTAATCCAAAAGCATCCATTTATAACCGAGAACTCCTTTTAGGAAAGGAAAAGATTATGCTGTGTATGCCTTTTCATTATTAGAATAAATAGCAAACACCACAAACCACCTTTTATTTGGAGCAAATGTTCAATATACTTAAATAATTTTTAAGAATATTTGTGTTACCAAAAAGTACCTTTGTTTGTTTGCATGTTTTGAGTTTTCAAAGGGGAACAAAAATCAAAAATAGAATGAGAGAGACTTTGAAACACCAAGCTCTATTGAATTTGGGTGAGTTTATTTAAAATTCAACCCAGCCTCTGTGTTTCATAATGCTACGCCAATGTTAAAACCTGAACACTGAATCCAAGAAGGAAATGAGATTGATTATTCATATCCAGTTTAAATCTTTGTCCTTGGAGAAATCATTCTGAAGAAAAGAAATATTAGATAATGGGAAGAATACAACTCAGTCATGAAGTTTTACTTCACTGATTTCATTTGATAGCAAAGTTGAAAATGAGTCAGCATCAGTGTTCTGTTTCAAATAATTGTAATATTAATTCATCTATATTACAATGTAGAGGGACTCAAACATCCATTGATGCTATTCTATCATATCATATCAAAACTTTTATTTTAACTGAATCAAACAGAACTGAGTCAAACAGAAACTTGAGTAGGAATTTAATAGTAAATCCTAGTACCACTGAAGAACTTTCAAAGATTCCACATGCCTTATTTAAGGCATTAATTGAAAGCCATCTGAAGTCTATAGACTATTAATAAACATGTAGTCTAGGGAAGCAGTCAGTTGCAGGTCAAACCTTATCTATCTCAAATAGCCACATCTCTCTGTATCTTCTAAAATATGGTATAATAATTTTAGCACACTTTTGCTTTATATGATAATTATATTCATCTTATACCATTTCTTAAACTTTGTTTACTTATTTATGTTATGGCCAGCTCAGCTTGCCCTGGTGACGGGGCTGTCACAGCATGTGGTGCCGGTGATTGAACCACAGTCCCTCTGGTTGCCTAAGAGGCGCTTTAGGCCACTGAGCTATCTCACCAGCTCTATAATTATGTTGACCATAGAAAACTTGTACTGTAGCTGTCCTAATTCTTTTTCTCCATTTCCCTTCTTGTTTACTTTACCTCCCCATTTACTTTATATAATTATATGGCTGTAGATTTCTGCTTATTTTGATATGAAATTGTAAGTGTATGTGCATACATATACATGCACATGTATGATAGATAGATAGATAGATAGATAGATAGATAGATAGATAGATAGATATGAATTCAGGTAATTTTGAAGAGCAATTAATTTCCAATCCACTTGACAAGTTTCAGTAGATAGAGAGCTCCAAGGTACTTTTCATGTGGTTCTTGATCAGTGCTGTTCTCTGTGTACCTCATGTATTCCGACCTGAAAGTGGGGACCCTAAGGCAACCCGCATAGCTGAGCTGATTAAAGGAACTGGTGTCTGTATGTAGAGCACTCACAGTGCTTGTTGGCAGATGAAACTTAAGGATAGTATTTTATATTACTACTAAAAGTATTAGCCTTCCTAAGTCTGAACTTTTAATAGGTGGGGGCAAAGAACAATGAGGTTTTATTGTAGTACAAGTTACAGATGAAATATTCAGTAGTAGAGCAGAGAGTGAAGGCTGTTGTATTTTGCTTGAGTTTCAGGGGGAAAAAAAGTTCTGGAAGAAAATGAAGGCTAATATGAAAAAGGCCTACATAATTCAGTCCATGGAAACAGCGCTAGGCTGAGAACACTTCTATAAACAGTGGCAACCTGAGGATTATTGTTAAGCACTAAAAGCTACCAAAACTTTTATTTTAACTGAGTCAACAGAAACTTGACTAGGAATTTAATAGTAAATCCTAGTACCACTGAAAAACTTCCAAAGATTACACATGCCGTTTTTGCTTTCAAAATGAATTCATGAAATTGGAACTGCATGCACACAAGAAAGACTAGAAAATGAAACCTTGATACAATCAGAAAGTAAAAAGTGAGATTAAACTAGAAACTGTTAAGTTTAAAGTCATAACTTGTTTTATTGTCTTCCTCAGAGAAGAAGACATATGGTCAAAGTCTTTAAGAAAAAAAATTCCAGTTGATGATTGGCTGATCACTAAGTTATAATAACCCAGCAGTGTCCCTTCAGAATTAGGATTAAAATGAGAATTAAACCAACAAGTAGTAGAAAAAGAAAGAATCTATTCATAATATACACAGGTGCAAATTCTCTGTGGTGAACATGATCATTATGTATACTTAAAATGTGCCAATAAACTTAATTAATTTTTAAGAGGTAGCAAAAGTTAAGTGATCATGTGCCAAGGAAAGTATCAAATGTACTGGAATAATCCATAAAGACAACCAAAAAAAGTAACAAGGAAATAGTCTATGATCCCAACCCTGGGAAAAAGGGAAAAATGTGATACCAGAGTAGTATAAACATACCATATGAAATCTTCTATTTCCCAAAAACATATATAAGATGCCTAAGGAAACACAAAAGTAGGACACGTGAGAAAAGCAATAAACAGAAAATCTCACAGATTATATACTTAATATAAGGGATGTATCAGCTACTAAAAATAAATTCAAATAACCAAAAGAAACAATAAATATAGGAGTAAACTGTGACATTCATATTTATCCCAGCAAACAAAATTAATTAAGAGGTGCAAGGTATAAAAGGAACCATAAAGGAAACCTTAAAGACTGGGCATCGTGGTCTGTACCTGTAATCCCAGCAATTGGGATGCTGAAAACAGAAGGATGGCTACGAGTCCAATTTGTGTAGTGAGAATCTGTAAACCCTGTGCTAAATAATAATAACAATTAATGATAATAATAATAGTAATAATACAAATCTTAAATGAAATAAAACCCCTTCAAATTAAAGATTTTCTCAATTATCAATTAGAACTGAGAAACCTGGAGTTGAAGCAGTAAGGATTATCTAGTTTTCAGAGCAGATAACAAACAAAAAAAAAGAAGAATGGTGTGTGAGGGGCTTGCTGTGGCTTCACAACACAAAGGGGTGGGGAGGAAGAGAGCAGGAACTAGTGCTAGTAAGTGATTCCCTGCCTTTTGCAGATTGCTTAATTAACATAAATTGGAATGTAAAATCTGTAATACTTACATAGCATCCTAAAGGAAATCTAGAAAACGTTATAGCTAAGCCAATGACAGTTAAAGAGAAATACTACCATATTTCCAAAGTAATCAGACAACTCAGAGATGAGGCATTGCTGGCAAAACAGTTCTGCACAGTGCTAGCATGTTCTTCCACCGAAGAGTATATATTTTGACAAATAAAATGCACATGAGGACCAAAAGAGCACAGCAAAATGTGAGCATATAAATATACAAGTAAATATACTAACACAAGTGGATATTTTATATGTTCTAGTTTCTATCTTTCAATTGGAAATTTATGCAAGAAATGATTCATAAAGATAAAATCTGCATGGTGATACTAAACTATGGTACCTTGGCTCATGGACTTAATTTTTTCCACAATTCTACCTTCAAATCAAAGTAGACAGAAGCCAAATCAAGTTCAGTGGTTATGGGGAACTATGACTTGGTTGTCATCTAATTCAGCTGGAGACCAGAATTGTGGAAAGAATTAAGTTGAGGAGCTGCAGTGTCACTAAGTAACACAAATATACAGAAGTGATTAGAGCTCCAGCAAGACAATATTTTGAACACTACCAAATAAGTAATTATTAATATTAATTATATTATTCACAGATAACATATTAATTTCAATTCCCAGTGAAATTCTTGAAAAAGTCTCCAGCCATATATAAAAGAATTTTGGAATTCAAGTGAAAAGTTCAATCAAGTGGTAAATATTAATAGTAAAATTTATCAGAATCTAAGTAGAAAATTCATATGGAATGAATAAATAACTAAATAAATAAACATGAGGTGAGCTGTGATGAAAGAGTCCTGCTATGTATGCATGTAGTAACAAGAACTATCCCAAATAATTCCCAGAAATACATTTTTTATTTTATTTTATTTTTGCAGAACTGGGGATTGAACTCAGGTCCTTGAACTTGCTAAGCAAGTGCTTATTCTACTGAGCTCCCCAACCCCTAGCATGTTACTTATATAGGGGAGTGAAAGTCCCAAACTGAAAGATACCTGGGCCAAATTCATATTTTCTTTAAATTGTATAAATCTTTCACCTTTTTAAAAGTGAAGAATTAATTTTAGGTACCATGGAGGGAAAGAATAGAATATATTTTATGGAGGAAACAAAGCTTTTGTTCAAGAGAGGAACAGAAGAGGCCCTGAGTAGGTTTCCAAGGACTCTGCCTCTTCTAGGGACTTTTATAGAAAAAAAAAAAAAAAAAAAAAAAAAAAAAAAAAAAAAAAAAACACGAGATGAGGTGCCTCTGAGTTGGAAAACACAGGAACTCCAGCATGAGGTGGGACAAAACTATGGTCAACCAATAAAATTATGACCATAATTTCTCAGGTAAAATTGTTTAGGGGGGATCAAATAGGGTTGTGGGTCATGTAGCAAGGGAGCATGGTTTTCCTAGAGGGGGCCGGGTTAGTGACTGTTCCTGGAGTTCTCAAGTGACAGAGATCTATCTGGAATATCAGTCTCTGATGTTTATCCCTAGGGAGATGTGCCTGTATTTTGTCTTTTTTCTTGAGGTCTAGCCCTTGGTGGAAGTGTCTGTCTTCCTCACAGTTGCAAGGTACCTTGTCTTCCATGATGCAACCTTCTGAGGCCCTAGACCTGTCCAACTGTCTGTAGTAGTTCCATCTAATTCTGCTGCCTAGAACATTATTGTCATAAAATCTTGCATGCAGACCAATAGAACAGTATACAGTACATATAAAGAACTCTAGACATATTTGGGTATTTAATGTTTGACAAGAGAGCCCAAAAACTGGACTGAAAGAAAGTCCCTTTAAGAAATATTGCTTGGAAAATGGGCTGTCCATGGGAAAAATATTGATTGTAGTCTAGTTTATTTCCTTTGATACCAACTAAAATCAAAATGGTCCAAGATGTGATATTTATTTATTTATTTACTTATTTTTTATTTATTTTGGTGCTGAGTATTGAAGTCAGAACATTGTCCTAGCCATGCAGGCACTTGTGCCACTGAGCTATATACCTGAACCCAAGATCTGAATATTAAAGCAGAAGCACATAATCTTCTGAAACATACATAAGTTTAAACTGCTGAAGATGAGCTTTCTGAATAATGCCCCAGTTGCACAAGACATCAAGAATCAAGCAAAGGAAGCCTATCACAGTAAATGTCTTTTGCACAGCAAAAGAAATAACCAGTAGAGTAAAAACTCAACCTATCAATGGGGAAAAAAGTTTCCATGGACTGAAGACTAATGTCTACAGCAGGTAAGGAATATAAATAATTAAACCCCAATTATAAAATACTTAATCAAAAAATGGACAACTACAAAGAACAAACTCTACTCAGAGTTTATACAACTGATAAACAGATTTTGAAAGTAGCCTGTATGTCCAACAGCAGATGAATGAAAACGTATGGTATTTTATACACAGTGGAATACTACTTCACCATGAAGAGCAGTAAATTTGGGTCATTTGTTGGAAAATGAATACTACATATATTAAAACAGGATATTAAAACCAAGTCATATTTCCCCATAATTCATAATAAAAGAGCACAAGGCAGCCTTAACACTTGCCTAAAAGATAAATATACAGTTGCATTTGGAAGTGGGAAGATTTTATGCAGTTATAATTGTGGGAAATTTTGTTGATCTGCACTGGCCCTTGGGTCTTTCTGGTATAGATTCTAGATATGAACATGCACAAGGCACTCTGGGGGGGGGGGTTTCAAGCCCTCATCTGAATACTTCATCTCTCCAACACATAAGCAGATCTATGCACCCTCCTTCATCTCACTCTACTAAGCATTGATTAATACAAATTTGGTACAAAGAGTGGGGTCATCACTTTGGCATTGCTAGGTTCTGTAGCTTAAGAGCTTTTGGAACTATTTTGGAAAGATTTTGAGAGATCTGCTTAAAAGTCAGCCATGAAATGTTCTACATAATATCGGAGATTCTGGCCAAATCCTGGGAAACCAGAGTAGTGATGGAAATGCTGCCTGTTAGGAGACTGTTCAGGGAACTTCTTCTCAGATAAAAAATGGCATTGGTATTTTGCTTTCACAGAAAGATGTCCTGTGTTGTGCTTCGATTCTGCAATATTTCTTGAGAGCCAGAAAAACTCCTGGGTGAAGTTCAGTGTTCGGACAGTGGCGTGATGACAGGTAAAGTGTTTTGGACAGATGTATTTTGGAAATGAAGAGTGGAGAGCCAGCAGGTTGATTGGAGACACTTGGCCAGAGGGGAGGCTCCACTGGAGCTGCGGATTGCAAGGATGAAACAAAAGAGAATGTCGTTGTGGAGAGGGAACAGCGTAATGGGAAAAAAAGACTGGAGGCTTTTTACCAGAAGGAAAGAGTACTTGGAGAGCAGGAAATCCCTCAGGACATCCGTCAGCACTGCACGGCTCAGTTGTTAATCTTAATGGAAAGCAAGGGTATGATAGCAGTGGCTTTCTCCTAATATGATTTCAATGTAATAATGTAATCTCAATGTATATAATGTTGACTTTTAAGTATTCCTAAGTCATGTACATAAGTGGAAACCAAAGGAGCTTTAAAACTTGAAGCTACCTGCTTTAATCTGGATGCATTGTATTGGTACATTACACATTGAAATCAAATTATTAACTTTTTAAGAGTACAGATTGTTAATAAAATAAGATTTTAGAATAAAAGGAAGGGAGTTACTATAAAGCAAGTACATTTTCAAGTTTTATTTTTTTATTGTACTTTTAAAGTGTCTACAGGGTGTTCAGGGTCTCAGTACTAGACTGGACTCATAGTGATCTGCCTGCTAATGATCATTTTAAGTAGGAATGCATAACTGAACCATGGTTCTCTGTGTGTGAGACTGCCAGAATACTGGCATCTAAACAGCATTAAAGGAGAGTGGGAGGGCAAGATTGAATGCTGTTGATGTCTTGAGAAGACTGTTGTAACTTGTTTTTGTGATACAAACTTGTCTGTTCATGTGAAGTCCTTGCTGTCACTGGGAATGGTTGTTCTTCTCTTTGAGGAAGCTCCAGTCTTCACTGTTGAGGATTTCTTTCTGACTCCTGGTGTAGATCTTTCACCTTGCAGGCACAGACATTCCAGGTCCCACCACTTGCACTTGGGCCTTCCCAGTGCAGCTCCATGTGATATACTTGCATGAGACATTGCCGTGAACTCTTGCCCTCCAGCTGGATTCCTGTGGAACATTGCTATGGCACCTAGACTCTCTGCTGGATTTTTCGGGTCTCCAGTATACAGACAGATCACTTGTGCTCTATATATTTGGCTTTTAGGTAATATTATAAGATGATCCTCTTAAACTATGTGTCTTACATTAAATCTGTATCTTAAACCCTACTGCAATATTTACATTCAAAGACAACATAAGAGTATTATTTGTTTGTGTTGTTTTCTGTGAGAGATGTGTGCTGTATGTATGATCTGAGAGAACAAAAATGAATAAATCCACTTTTTCGAGAGCTGACTATTCATATATGATGCACATGTTTGATTACTACTGAACAATCCTACACTTAAAAATGAAGAATTTTAATAAACATTCTAATAACAAAGTATATAATTTAAGTTATGTATGATATAATTATTTTGTATGCAACATAAACAGAAAAATGTTTTGCTCCCATCCAGGTATTTTACATAGGGAAAAAAATGTTTTGTTCTTTGTTCTTATAAGAACTTGTCTTTTTGTTTATAGGATGTCTTATAGGCCTCTGTGACATTTCATTGAACTATTTATTCTGGGAAAAACACGTTTCCCAGTATACTGTGCTCTTTCATCTGAAATAGTTTTATTTAGTTTAGGCCTCACCTTGTTTGGAGAAAAAGAGGCTTCACACCATGAGGTGCATTTCTAAAGGATTCTCCAGGAATAAAGCAAACACTGATTATTTGCGTGGAGTGGTTCAACAGGAAACAATGTGCTCCTGCAGCCTCATTTTCTTCTTTTGATTTCTACATGAAAAGATACTAAAAGATGGCCAAACCGTTTACTGACTTAGAGAACAAAAGTTTGCAGAAATAAACTACTTTTCCTCAACTTCAGTGGATGTTGAGAAATGTGATCCCTGCTTTCCCATGAGGACAGTAAGATTAAACTATCAAATATTTCTTTTTGCACTTAAATAAATATGCTTTAAAAATACTATTTGTTTTATTAGATTTTATATTTCAGTAATGCCCTAAGAAAGTTCAAGAGCATATTTATCTAGAACTCCTGGTTTTCATCAGAAATTAATAAATTAATAAGATTCAAAAAATGTGATTATTAAAAAGATTGAAATAAACTAGTACTAAGTAGCTTATGGTTAGTGTTTTTCCCCAACATGATGCATTTGTGTGTGTGTGTGTGTGTGTGTGCGCGCGCGCGTGTGTGTGTGTGTGTGTGTGTGGTAGTTAGCACATGTAGCTGTGCATCTTCAAAGGTTATCAGCATGAATTTCAGTGCCTTGTATTTCGTAGCTGCCTGAGACGCGCTGGCTGGCATATAGGCAAGTATTCACTTACTTTTGCTTCTCAAGGTCGGGAATCCAGCTTTACGCTCTCACAGTGACTAATGAGCCTGTCAAGGGAATGATGTTTTACAAAGTTTTATGTAACAAAAGACTAGTGGCTACTTTTTATTCTATGCTGAAGGCAGCAAAACATGGCAAGCAGTACTAAAGTGTCAAATCTAATCTATCATGCCTCAATTACATGTGACAAGAAGCATAAAACTAAAGAAATACATTATTCAATAAATGTAAGTGAACATATATAATGAATATATTTTCTTTTAATGCCTTTTTTTACTGATGCACAAATATTTTTATTCAATTTCCCCAAGCTATAATTATGGAACAGATAAATACTACGTTATTATCCACTTCCTTTTCAAAAATTGTTAAAAATGAAACATTTTTAAATTTGGTATTAATTCTTTCATATCACGTAGCAACAGAAAAACACTAGTCAATATTTATCACAAGAAATATCTGAGATGAATCTTGTCAATATCACTTTGCCAATAAAGTAAGAACTTAAATATCTATTTCCTAGAACAAGTAGAAGCATTTAAAGAAAAAAAAAAAAAAAAACTTATAGGGCCACCCAGATAGCTCAGGGGATGAAAGCACCTGCTTAGCCAGGTGCAGGAACTGGGTTTAATCCCCAGCAGGCAGTGCTGGCTCTACCCCCAGGGCCTGCTGAGACAGCGATTGTGACTGGACATGGTGGCAATGTGCCTATAGTCCCAGTGCTTGGAAGGCTGAGAACAGGTGAATCACTAGGCATCTGGTCTACATAGTGAGACCCTGTAAACCCTATACTAAATACACAAAAAAAATTATATAGTCAAAACTCTGAAAAGAAATTGAGCAAACAAATCTGTGTCACTATCTTCATGTTGAAATTTAATATACAGATCATCAAATATTCCACTAAAACATTTGGTGCTCACATATTTTCAAATCTGCGATGGAGTCCATGAAGCAATAATGGACTTCTGAGAGATTTCATAAAATACTTCTTTTTGGATTAGACCCATTGTGAAATGGAAGTTATTTCAAGTCTGATTCCCTGTAACAGTGTAGACTTGGAGCACACTTTCAACCAAGGATGTTGTCACTTGTCCATTATTACAATTAGTGGAGAATTCTGAGGCCAGTGCTTATGTTGTTCAATGAGGTAGTCCCTGACTACATAGGACTATTTAAATATAAGCTTTAATTAATTTTACTTACAAATAAAATTTTAATTCTCCATGCATTCCACCCTTACTTCAAGTGGTAATAGCCATGCTTGACTTATTACTACTATTTTTGTCTGTTAGGAAACAAATGCTTGAAATTTGAAGGTGAATCTAAACACTATTAAGTACTTATTTAATGGATGGAGCTTTTAATTCTAAACATCCCACTGTCCTTGAGAAAATATTATAGGAATCTGACCTTGAAAATAGTACCTAACCACATATATTCTGTTAATTTTACTTCTTAATCAATTTTAAATTGAATTTATTATTTGTCTTTAGCTCCTCTGCTTGCCTTTCTCACAGATCTTACTTCTTGTCACCTTTTCCTTGCATGCTTTGCATCAGCCACACTAGTTTTCTCGATCTCCAAGTACTCCAAGGGTATTCAAACACTAGCCAATTTCCCTATCTCCAATATTATTTCCATGGAAACGTGATTCATACTTTAACAGATTTCAACTTCTGCATAAATATTACTTCTTTTGAACTTTTTCTGGATTTAAAAATCTTAAAAATATCCTGTCAGTGGCTGAAATATTTTCTTCAAACTGATATTTTATATAATATGATAATCACCATCATTATTTTCAAAATAACTACTGTTATACCTGTAACACAAATTGAATATTTATGTGATAGTTATCTGTTGTATTTACTTGGACAATAATAGTCCATATTTTTTCCTAGTTCTCCGTGTGATAGAATGGACTTACTGCACATAGAAGTCCCACCTAAGGTGTGGGACACAACCAATAGACCTGATGCCTGAAAGAATGACAAAGGAGCAACAGAAATAAAGCTCTGTCTCTTTGAAGGATCTCTAGTCCTCAACTTTGCTTTGGCTATTTGTTTCTTGGAATACAGCAAAGATGTTTCCTCCTCCAGCACAGATGCTTGGGCTATTGGAAAGAAACTTTCAGGACTCTGCAGTGAGCCCCCAGTCTTCAAAATTTGACTGGATCCTTTAGATCTCCAGCGGGTAGACAGTCCTTCTGTACTCTTCTACACCTGATTCTACAGCTAGTCTCTGTGAGCCTACCTTGTCAATTCATTCATATATACATATATAATATTAAATCTGTTTCTCTAGTGAACACTAATTTACAATATATCAATATATTGGCATTTAATGAGGAAGGTGTCATGTGTTATTTATATTTACATGCACAGATGAGTAAAGTGTGACTGCTATAGTATATATCTTTCCCTAGTTCAGTCATGGTGGTATCTAGATTTGAATCCGGGTACTCTGGCAGGTTCATTTGATAGTTAACATTATTTTAAATTAGTTGTCTGTATTTTCTTTAGAAGTCGTTTAAATCCAATATTGTATATCTACTAGGGTCAAAGCTTACCACAGAGCATCCCTTAACATCTATCACCATGCACTAAAGTGCAAATGGATCAAAGACCTAATTAATCATTAAAACAAAAATAGTAGTTCTACTTGAAGAGAAAGTAGGCAGAAATCTTGAAGACATAGGGATAGACAGAGAGTTCGTGAATAAAAACGAAACTGCATGTGAAGTACTCCAAATAATCAATCTTATTAAAATGTTTTGTATATCAAAAGAAATCCCCGAGGGACTTAACAAAAGTCACAGAGTGGGAAAATATTTTAGCTAACAATCCCTTAGACAAAGTACTTCTGTCTAGAACACACAAAGAACAGAAAAAGTCAGGTCCCTGAATTAGAATACCCAATCAGCAAATGAATACATCTTCTCCGATGAAGGATGGCAAATAAATACATTTTAAAAATGCTGAATGTAACGGATCATTTGTGAAATTCGAATTAAAACAACATTGAGATTCCATCTCACCAAGAAAGAATGACTATCAATAAACAATCAACTGATAAAAATGTTGGTGAAGCTGTGAGGAAAAGTATTGCTTTAGTTCATGAGTCATCAAAGTGAATTGATTATTTTTTAAAAGTAAATATGAATATGAAAATAAGTTAATAAAGGTTCAGCAGTTTTCAATGTTTTTAAGTATTTCTTATGTAGCCCACCTCCTTTTTCAGTTGAGAGAAAGATCACACTGAGCATGTCAGTGTTACTAGGCTGCCAGTTCTTTGGCCTGGCCATTTTCACCACTGCTTTCTGATGAAAGGTTTATGGCAGGCTCTGCCTTTTCTGCTTGGCGAGGTTAATGTACATGGGAAGGTTTTCTGATGTGATGGTATACAAGAGTTTGAAATCAGGAAAGCGTTAGAGAATAACACTGAATGTCATGTATCAAACCAGCAATATTAAGTGTTAGAAAGATTTGCTTCCTTTTAAAGGTTCACATAACTTACAGCCTCTGATTTCAGTGCTTCTTGATAAGACAACTGTACATTGGGCTCCCATGCTGTAGAGCTGTTAAGGATGTCCAGGGATGTTATGTGTCCACACTGCTCTTACTTTAACGTCCTCTAAGTGCTCCGATGCAAGGGCTACTCTAGCTAGCCAAAGAAGCTCCCATCTAATACATTTGCAGTTGCCATTATGGAAGAAAAGGGATAGTTGTGCTGAATTAATACTAGCAGTTTGAAGCATAACCTCTGAAGAACATGGGATTTGTGCTCATAATTTCTCCTCCCAAAGAGTCGCTTACCTCTCCAATGCCCACCCACAGGACAGTCAGAGAGTCCAATGCTGCAAATGTCTGAAAGTCAAATATTAAAAAAAAATTACTAAACTTCACTATTACCCGTTACAGAAAGAAGGAAGTGAGTAAACATTGAGCAGGGGATTCTGATAAAAAGAAGTCTATTTACAGATGACACAAAGGTGCTGGGGAGATAGCTCCATGGCATAAGTGCAAGTGCAACGTCGAGAGTTTGGACCCCAGTCCCACCAAAAAAAAAAAAAAAAAAAAAAAAAAAAAAAAAAAAAAAAAAAAAAAAAAAAAAAAAAAAAAAAAAAAAAAAAAAATACAGGTGACACAGGAGAGAACAATTCCACTAAACTGCAAAAACTGCTGTACGCCCCTGCAAGGAAATTCTAACATTACCTCATATCCTCACCATATTCCTTTCCTCCAAGAATATCCCAGCCAGTTTGCCTACTTTACTGTCTCAGGCTCCATTTGAATATTTTATTTATTTGTTTGTTTGTTTATTTATTTATTTATTTATTTATTTATTTATACATATTTCGTACAGGGTCTACCGGGTCTTACTACACAGATCAGACTCAGTGATTCTCCTGTGTTCAGCCTCCCAAGCACTGGAATTACAGGTTCATGCCAGCACACCCAGTCTCAATCTCAGCCTCAGTGCACCATTGGGGTAGGACCTGCATGCTAGGCTGGGGATCAAATCATGGTCGATGTGTCTGCCTAAGCAGGTGCTTTAATCCACTGAGCTATCTGGCTAGCTTTGGGACCCTTTATGGGTTAGCTCAGGAATACTGTCTAGCTATCTTCAAAAGCTTTTTTATGTTAAGATTGTGGCAAGGTCTGTTCTTCCCATCCTGGAAGGTGTGTGTATTATTAGTTTTTGACCATTTTAGGCTAGTTAAACATGTTGATTTTGTGACATAAATATTGTGTGTTTGATTCACTTAGAATTCCTTCTGTTAGAATCATAAAATTTAGTTTATCTTCTCTAACAAAGATTGGTAAACACATCTGAGAAAGGGATGGTCAGGACTAAGTGTTTCAGAATCAAGAAGAAGAGAAATTTCGTTCATTAAATTACAGAGGCCCTCATGGCTCTCCAGTTTCACAAGGGGAAGGCTCATGAGGAAATGTAGAAACAGAGGTAGAATCTGAGTGCGGGTGGAGCCCTCTTTGCATGGGAGGAAAGGAGCTACTAGAACCCCCACCCCCAGTGCATTTATTTATACGCTCAGCAGGTTGGTGTCACATGATGCCCTTTTTGCCTAGTAATGCTTGGTTTGGGTTTTCTTGAGGTTTAGGATTCTCTGTGCTGAAGCACTTTTTTTTTTTTGCATGCTTGCCTGAGAATAACTGTGTTCTTGGCCTGATCTTGTCTCACCCTGTATGTATGATCAATTTCTAGCTTCAGCCGCTCCCTACCTTAAGTCTCTTATCACTGCAAATTTTCTTATGGATAATTATCATAGAGAATATCATCAGCCTATGTGCTCTCATGATGGGAATGTCCTACTGACCTTTTCTATTCCCTCTTAGCATAAATCACAAGGGTTAACCTTATTTCCTGCTATAATGTAGTAAAAAGAAGTGCAGAGAAATTATGTCTCCTGATACTTCCTCACATACCTTAAAAAATAATTCTAGGACAAACCTTTGTCTACTTAACTCTATATTCAGTGAACAAATAAGTGATATCTTTATTGAAATTAGAAAACTTTGACATCACTTTCTTTAGATTATAGTTTTTCAAGTAGTTCCATAAGCCAAGCAACAAATCACACATATTTGCAGAACTGCAGTAGTATATTCATACCCGATCCCTGCCATCTATTGCTATGCTGTGAAAAGAAATATAGTGCGAGGCAAAGACAATCCTTAGCTTAGAATTTACACTAGTGATTAAATGTAAAGAGATTTTAGAGAAATAAATGATAGTAATGCATTGGAGGGCAAAATGTCTGGTGATGGAAATAGAAACAAATTCTGAAATGTGTCTAATAATAGCCTACAATAATGCAATTCTGACTGCTGTCCTAATCAAGGAACTTGCAATATCTTGAGTATTTAAACCTTAAAACAATAAAAGCCATAGATGAAAAATAATTGTTTTAAACTTAGAGTGTGATGGCTTGTTTCTAGGTGTTTCACCCAAAGCTTCATGTAACCATCTGTGAAGCTTTGCAGAAGTGGCTGGATTTCCAGTGTGTGGTGCTGGGATTAGGATGTGATGCCAGGATTAATTCATAGTGAGATACTAGGATTAATGGAGAGAAAATAAGCCATTGTCATCACTTGATGCTTCTTTATTACTTTACCTTTTCACTATCTTCTGCCCAATTTGGACTCTCTCTTCTCCAGTGCCCTGTTGCCCTTGCCACCCTGCCATCGAGCCAGCTGATTACCTAGAGTAGAGCCAAACCAAATTCAATGGTTAGGTTCACCATTGACCTTTCGGGAAAATTTAATTTGGTTTACAACCAATTCAGTTTGTCACCAAAATCACAAAAATAATTAAGTTCACGAACTTCGGTATCAATGCAATAGAAAAATGTAAAAGGAGCAATCAGTATTCACACTTCATATAGAGCCTTAAAGAGTGTTGCATCCAGTAATCCAAAGTCAATGTTACAGATTGTATAGAATCTCACAAATTTTTGTTTTCACAAGCCAGAGCAATGCAACTAACTTCTGTTTCTGAACAAAACACTACCAAACACCTCGGGAGCCAAGGGGAATCTTCTTGATGACTACCTTCAAGAATTTCTAATATCACAAAATATAAAAATGGAAAGCTTCTGTGCCAGGGTCTGAGATACTATTTCTAAAAGCATATTGAGACCCATTTTGAAATATATTCATAAGCATTTATTATGTGCTGTAATAAGATGCTTGAAGATATTGTCATATCCCAGAAATTCAAAGCTGAATAATAGACTTGAAAAGTGATCTCTAAACAAATATTAATCATAATGTGTTTGCCTTATGTGAAATGAAAATAATAGCAATCAAAGCCTAAGCATACTTGTATAGAGATGAATTTTTGAAAGTATTTCCCGAGTTCAATTTTAAGTTTTCTGACATTAACATGTTATTGAGAAATTGGGAAAATGCAGGTTACATAGCGGTATAGTTAAACTAAACCCTTCCTACAAGCAAAATTGCTACTATTGAAAATACTTCAACTTGGTCCCCTACCTTGCCAAATCTTAATCATTTTATTAATGTGCAACTTTATTTTTTTTTCTAAAAAATGCTTTTGGCTGGGGACGTAGCTTGATGGTTGAAGCACTTGCCTGGCAAGCACAAGGACACTAATTTGATTCCCAAATACCACATGCCTTGCCGGCCCCAGAGCCCAGGGGGCACCATGCTGGCCCTGAAACCCAGCGTAGTAGCTGGAGAGGCTGAGATGGTAAGATCACTACAAGTTCCAACTCAGTAGCGAGACACTATCAAATAATAAAATAAAATAAAATAAAGTAAAGTAAAGTAAAATAAAATAAAATAAAAGATACCTCACTATCTTTTTAAAAGTGCTCTCTATTTGGAAGGGTTTTTCAAACTATGTTTTGTCTGCAGGCTTAAAAACTCCCAAAAAACAATGATCTGTCTGAATGAAAACTTTTCGGGAAAGACTACTTTCCTAATTCGTAGTTCACCATTTTCCAGTTGTCCAAGACAAGAGGTAAAAGCAACTATAAAATATTTTCATATTAAAACAATACAACAAAAAGTTCCATGCAATAATTCAAGCCTAGCTTTATTGTCATTTCTGAAAAGAAACAGAGACATGTAATCTTTGTCAGCATCATGTATTTGAAATACGAGTCCACAAACTTTCAAATAATAACTTACATTTTAATTTTTTAAATTTTAGAAATGTATTAATTGATATATAATAAATACATTTTCATTCTTCACAAAAATTTCAGTTATGCTTTGCATGAATAAAACCTTATTGGTGTGATTTTGATAGAAATTTTATTTGACCTTTATGTCAAACAGGAAAGGTGGACATTTCTAAATTAAGCCTTCTGATCTATGAGCATGTTACATTTCTCTAAATATCAAATATCTTCAAATTTATTTTATCAGTACTTTGTGATTTGCCACATAATTTTCTCTGCCAGTGTTATTAGTCTTATATGTTTTGCATTTCATGAAGGCTATATGTAAGGTACTTTATTTTTAGTTTATCCCTAGTATGCTTTTCTTGTGTTTTACATTTTGATCTGGGGTTCATCTGGGTTGTTCCCAAAGGTTCATATGTGGAAGTGTGATCTCCGCCTCCAGAGAGAAGATGGGACGGAGGGAAGGAACTCTGGTGCTTGAGCTTGTCCCTTTTAAAAGGCCATCCCCCTCTTCTCTCTGCTATCAGGCCACTAAGACCAGAACAGCTTTGGCCTGCCCTGCAGACTGCACCATGATTTTCTGCCTTGACGTAGACCCACATGTGGACCACACTTCAAAATGGCTGAAACAGCCAAACGAATCTTTTTTTTTTTTCCTTTTGTAATGTTCATGCCTAATATTTTGTTAGAGCAATAAAAGATTAGGATATTATTCTAAATACTAATAGAATGCATTACTGTGAACCTCGCAAATAGATTATTCAGAATGTTACATTCTCTCTCTTTATATCCATTTATATCTATTCTTACTACATATAAGTACCTTGAAATTTCAACATTATCTTGACTATATTTAGTGAGGTTGAGAATTTCAGTGGGAAAAATTTAGTTTATCATGAGAAAATGTCATGTTTACAGGGGCTTTGTTTGTAGATGCACTTTATAAGCTCATGAAATTATCCTTTCATGAATCATGAAAGGATGCTGAAGTCTATTAAGTATTTTAGTTTGTTAATATTCTGGATTATAATATTTAACCTTAGCCGGGCGTGGTGGCGCACGCCTGTAATCCCAGCACTAGGGAGGCTGAGGCAGGAGGATCAGTGCGAGTTCGAGACCAGCCTGGGCTACAAAAGTGAGCTCAAGGCCAGCCTGAACTGCATAACAAGACCCTGTTTCAAA
>PVJA010019696.1:0-11318 GCA_004027025.1 Myocastor coypus
GGTCAAGGGCAAGTCGAAGCAAGACCTGTATAACTAAACATTCATTTTTTTTTTTTTTTTTGTATCTTCCAGGGTCAAATCCCCACAGGATTAAATTTGAGACCATAGACAGTACTTTGTAGAACTGTTGTTAGTGAAAGATTTTACTTTATTTTTTATTTATTTTTTAAAGAATTTTATTTTATTTTATTTTATTTATTCTTGTTTCAGAACCTTTGTTTGTTTATTCACTCATTTTTATGGCCATCTCAGCCCGCACAGAGGGCAGGGCTGGCGCAGCATGTGGTGCCAGGGACCGAACCGCAGTCCCTGAAGCTGCCCAAGCTTTCCCAAGCAGGCATTTTAGACCACTGAGCCATCCCGCCGGGCCCGCTTTGCTGACACCTTTGATAGCCTTTCCAAAGGCTGTCCAGGAGTCAGGGAGAAGCAGGGAAGAGTAAGACCAGGAGTTGCCCAGCAGGCCTGAAGGGACAGGGACCTCACCATCCTCTCGAATCCAGGACTGGGAGAGTGCTCACCCCCCAAAGACTCCTGGAATGAGAACAATAACTTGTGACCTTCTCTTTGAATTAGTAGAACCTCCACCAAGTACCCACTAAGAATAATGTCATCTTTATGGTCATCATCTCTTAAAAGGAAAAATAGCCACCGAAAGAAAGCAAAGGCAGGTGGCCAACTCTTCAGAGCATCAGGCGTGGTCAGGTCCTTGTCTTTTCTCTTGTAGGAAATGTTTTCTTGTCCTATAGGGATTGCTCATCTAGAGGATTTGCGATCTTTGTAAAATAAGATGGAAAATTGTTTCCTAGGAAATCATGTAACCAGAGAGTTTTGAAGAAGCCAAGAGGAGAAACAGAGGGACTGCGCATGGCGCCTTGGGAGAGCAGGGCTTCCACCCTGTGCTTTCCCTCCTGCAGTGAAAGTTGTCTTCTTCATTTTCTCCAAGCACAGCTTTTTCCTTTAAATATCAGCATCATCACAGTTTGAAATAAATGAATTAGAATTTAAAATGATGCCGAGAACCAGCGCGGGGTCAGGTGCGGACAGGAGGATGTGGGCTGCTGCTGCTCAGCTTGCTGAAGATGCTGTCACCTCTGCCTGCATTGACATTGGTGCTGGGGAGAGGGCAGCTGGGACCTTCCAGGTGGCTGGCAATCATGAGAGGAACAGGGACACATCAGCGTGGAGGACAGGCTGAAATCGCCACTGCCTCACAGAGACACGGGGTACTGGCCACAGGGCCAACTGGAGCTGAGGAGGCTTTCACTCCAACAGGAAGGGCAGAAGGATGGGGGCCAAGGACTTGCTGAGGTAGGAGGCTGAAGGGCGGAGCTTAGGCACCAGGGGCTTCGGGTAACCACTCCTAGGTGCTGGATCCCAAGGCTCAAAGGGAAAACAGGACATGGACAGATGCTCTCTGGACATCAACAAGGACTTTGGAATTTAAGGAGGACTGACTCTGTTGAGCACAGGCGAGTCTCACCCTATGCCTAGCCCAGGCCCTGCCCACCCCAGGCCCCACCCACTCTGGGCCTCCTCACCCCCTAAAGTCACCCAGTCTCTAGGCCCCAAGAGCTGCTCTCTGGCTCTGAGCTGACATCTGCCTGAAATTTATGATTGTTCTGGGACAAATGAACACATGTGTATTCACACACACACACACACACACACACACACACACACACTCATGTGCACATGAACTATACACATAAAACTTTATGCTAAAGCAAAGATGGATTAATTTTCAGATGAAGAGATGTTATGAAAACAAGATCTCATAAGAAGTGAGATTATCAACTTTATCCCTTGTTGGAAAAATACAGAGGAATAATATATCTTTAGTTGTAAGTGTAGATGTGTGTGCGTGCATGTGTGTGTGTGTGTGTGTGTGAGAGAGAGATTTGATTTTCTTCATTAAAATTTCCTAGAAAAGTAGCAATACATGTTTGTAATTATTAAAAGCTATGTTTTCCCTTTGCATTTGCTGTTCTGAAAAGCATATGCTAGCCAGTTGGCTGGGCTTCTTTGTGTCTAAATTATTACATATTAGGTGGACACTCCCTAGGGTTCATCTGCTGTGCTGCTGCTCCTTTCGCAGCCAGGATTGCATGCCAGCTTCTCCTCTGGTGGGCAACAACCCACATACACAGCAGCCTCTCTCACACCCCACCTGGCCACACGGCATGTGGTGGTTATAGAGGTAAAGCAGAGGAGCGCAGGTGTTCTAGAAAGAGAATCTGCGTCAGAGCAGGAGGCCTGGTGGCGGAATGACAGAGGCATGCAGGCCTGTGGATGCCAGTCAGACACCCCCTGGCCTCTGTTTAAACCCTTCTGGGTGCTGAGGATGAACCAGGGCCTGGCGAATAGGCCCAGTCACCTTAGTCCTTGCCCTGCTCCTCATTATTTCTGTAGACTAAGGCAGTCAGTGTGCTCTGGCACTCTCTCATTTTCCTGAAAGCCCGTAATGCCTTTCATTCTACCATGGTAGGAAGTACAAGAATTACATCGCACAAAGCCACAAGTGCCTACATACAGTCATTCTGAAAGCTCTCTGTTCCTTTTTCTGACCTGCAACTGATGGTCCAACAGGTGAGCCCAATATGAATATGAAAGAGCTGAACTGCTTTTTCTCCTTGTGACCTGCAGCTCTCCTTAGAAAAACCTTGCTATGTCTGACCTCAATCCAGAATGCTGCCAATGTAAAATTTATCTTCTAAGTCCCCCAGAAAATCACTTGAACAAAAACACAGTGTAAAATTTTAACTCCCTGTCACTAGTGTGGGGTCACACAAAGTCTTTAACAATCTACAGAGATGAAAATTTTGAAGAAAAAAAGGATGCAATGATGAGAATCAAGGATATTTTGAAAAAAAGAAAAAAAAAAAAAAAAAAAAAAAAAAAAAAAAAAAAAAGAAGCAGAAATTAGCCCTGAATGCATATTCCTAGGAGTAGACTAGTTAATGGGTTTTTAAGTGCTTATTTAAGACACACCATCCACATAAGGACGTAAGTAATCAAAAAGAGACTTTGTACTAGGCAACCATAGCACGCTGAAGTTGATTCATCACCGCTTTCCCGCCGCCGATGTGGGCAGTGGGCCAGGCCCAGCACATTATCTGTTTGACTCACTGAGTCACTGTCGCTAATGGAATTTAGCCCATGTTTGTTGTTGCCATGGCGACGCGGTATTCTCAGGCATGTCATGTTCACAGATCAGTAGCAGCAGCCCGGCTGCAGACACACAGTGGCTCCCAGCCTTTGACCTTCTCCAAGAATTCACTGGGCAGCCCGCCCGCCAGGAAGGAAGTCAGCTCGTGGAAACCAGGAGCCCAGCTAGGCTGGGGACAGGCCCTGCTTCCCTCTTTTGTCATTGCTGTGTCATTATCATTAAAATGACCTTGAATTTTCATGAGTTCCCTCATTCACAAACACTGTCAAAGAAGACACTGGAGTTCAAGAGACTCCACAGGGTCAAAGAGAGGACTAGTTTTAAATCGGTGCCCATTCAACCTGGAAATGACATCGCCTGTTGGATATAATCTTATTCTTACCATAGCAAATCAAATCGTGCTGACTCGCGCCCATCTCCGAGGCAATTCAGCACCATCAAAGGTTACTGGGAGCAAAAGGGTCACGTCCTTTGTGCCACCGCTCTGAGAAGCAGACGCAGACATGTGTGGGAATATTCCACAGAGAATAGATCAGCTCCCAAAGGGAGAAACACTCCTGCCAGCTGTCCAGAGCATGTGTGAGGATCCCATGATACAGATACCTGCAGCTTTCAAACCAAAGGGACAGCAGCAAGGCTTGCAGGCTCTAAAACATCTGAATAAGTCACCGATACTGTGAAAGGTATTCTAATTTTGTAGGCACAAAGTGACAAGGAATAAGACAAGCTCAAATTGTCTGCAAAGTATTTTCGCTCGCTGAAAATATTCTGCTATTAAATGAGGTATAATTTTCATCATTCATGAAATATGAAAGTAAACCAGACAAATCAAGAATATTTCTGTAAATATTTGTCGGCACTGCCCAGTACAACGTCTGGGGTTGATGACAGCAATACAGCAGTCAAAGGTCTTCAGGCTTCTCCTTTGTGCGGTGCCCACACTGCTGGTCCAGAACGGCTGCTGGGAGGACTCTGACGGAATTTGGGTACATGGATGGATACTTCTGGATTCAACTCTAAAATCAAAGCCAGGCCTAGCAGGATGAGGTTACAAGTTCTGGATTTACTCTCTGCCCACTCAGGGCACGACAAAGATGATGAGGAACAGAGGGCTGCAGACTTCCAAATTATTATGCTTTTGTCCTAGCAAACATGTTATGGTCCCAAATTTGGTCCAAATTTCAGCTTGGGAAGATCTTGCATTGTGGCAGGGCCTGGGACCAAGGCCGGTTGCAAGGGAGCCCGCACAGAGGCAGCGCTGATTCCTCCCATGCTAGGAGGGACATGGCGGAGTGGAGCTGAGAGTTTGGCCAACTTGAGCCAAGTGGCCAGGAAGAGAATGTGTATGTGAAAGTGACAGAGCATGGCAATTGTCATGACGACAGTGTGAGCTTTGGAGAAGCGGCATTGCATCTTTAAACTGGAAAATAATCCCCCAATATCCACAAAATCGCCAATTCTGAAAAAAGACTTGGAAGAGTGCTTTCTTTTAGAAAACCTGCGGAGCAACCTCTTAGGGTTTCCTCGGCCTGACTCTACTATGGACAAAGAAACTCTTAAAGAGCTAACACTGTCACCAGCGAATGCTGTTTTCATTTTTAGTGTACTTGGAAACGATCAGACTCAATGACAGGTGGCCGAGAACAATCTGTAGGCTGGCATCTGGTGCCATCTCCACGCCTCTCATCAGCTAACACGAAGGCCACTGAGATGCAGGGACCAGCGCAGGGCAGAAAGGACATGAGTGAGGGATGCCAGAGTAGGAGCACTGCGAGGGCTGAGCGGGTTTTGATAGGCCAGAAAGTGCTGGAAGACCCAGGGCAAAGAAAGTACTGGCAAGGAAAACCGAGCAAAAAGACCACCATGCCATGCAGAAGCCAGGGCACGGACAGCTGGATTACAGCCTGGGAAGCTGTGGGACAGGCAGCAGCCATGGAGGCTACAGATCCTCACCCGTCCTCTGCATCAGGGCCTGGTTTGTAAAACCATCCTGGAGGTCCCTGCAGAACATGAAACCCAAGGGAGGGTCCCGCTACCGCGCCAGAACTGTGTGGTTTCCCCGCTCCCACAATGTCTAGGGCGCTGCTGGTGTCCATGAGGAAGGCGCTTCTGCGTTATTCTCCGCTACATTTTAGGATTCCAATGCTTCCCTGTATGTTTTGAGGAAGAACCAAAATTGATGTGGTATTTCCCATTAAAATAGGCCTGGGGGATTGTGTTAGCTGCTCCTAGTTTTCCAATCTGTTCTGTTAATATACATATTTAAAGACGTATATAATATATTAGTGCTGAATGGTGTACTAGAGACACCACGTTTTGAATACTTATTTCTTCAAATTATTTGGGTATGGCATTTCTTTTGTAAAAATGCCATTTTCTCTGCTCTCCTGCCTCTGCCCTCGTGCTGCTAGCTGCTGTCTTTTATCCCTTTTCTTGGCTGAAACACTTTTCCCATTGCAACCGACAATTTACAAAAGTTGTCAAAATAGTTGCCCGCTGATAATATCCGCCAGAATCTCTACGCTGCATACACAAAGCAACCTCACCCGTGGTGGGTGCTTGTACCCGGAATGCTGTAGCCTCAACCAGGCTGCAGAGGGCCTAGGCGTGGTGAACCCGGCCCCCAGCCAGCCACAGGGGACTTCAAACAGCATCCAGAGACGAGAACAGAGCACAGCCAGATACGGAGTGTGAGGGAGAGCGGAGGAGCGGGCACCCACTCTCCAAGCTTCAATCCCGTTACCTTCTCGTCTCAGGACTGTTGCGCCTGTTTTTCTGTCTTCACAACGGTTTCCTCCTAGACGTCGGGAAGCAACACGTTATGGTCAGGTTTCTCTGCTGCAGGCCGCAAAGGCTCCCTTCATTCGAACGCCCGCCCCCGTCCCTGTCCCCCATTAATTTTCAAGTGCCTAGAGCCACAAGGACGGTAGAAGGAAATGTTTTTTGGTGTAGTTTCAAAATGTTGCACTAAGCGTTCCGCCTCAGTAAAAAGCAACAGAAGTGAAGCTTCAGAAAAAAAAAATTAGAATGGAAAGAAGCATAACTAATTTGTCAATATTTTTAGGTATGAGGTCTGCATATACTTTATGCCTGTACTGTTTACATGTCTACAACTTCACATGAAATTAATGTTGACCTTAAGACTCTTAAATCTATTACGATATTTTTAGTAGCTCCTCTTCGGATGTATTGGCTGACAGACTTCCTCATTTATAGAGGAAGCCGTGAATCCCCCTGGAGGTGACCAAATCTTACAATTAATATTAAGTCCACAGATGTTTTCCCTGCTATCACCCTAAATTTGAGGCTTTCTCCCATGCACTGCAGATTATCATCTTCCCAACCAAGTCCCCGGCCCTACAGCCTGACTGTATATTTTATTAGTATAAAGAAATGTGGCTTTTACCACTCATGCTGCTGGGGTTTCCCACCCCCCTCCAGAGGAGGACAATCCCAGCTCTGAGCTGCGTATGTGGCCTTCTAAGATGCCAGGGTCTCAATGTGTTTTCCATCTTTATGATTCTTTTTTTTTTTTGAGCGTTAAATATATTTTTTTTCTTGCAAGAACTTCCGTGAAAAATAAATAACCACAAGATCTGAGCCCTGGCTGTCTATGCATAATAAGGCACACCAAGTACCTATATCCTAGAGGCCTCATCCTGTCATGGTTGTGGCCCATGCATGCAGAGTGCAAACATCTCAAAGACAGCTGGAAGCTCTCCTGAACTGGAGGAAGGGTGAAGAAACTATATAAAGGGGGGAAAGCGCTGCTGAAAATCAGCTACAAGCCTCTTTTGACAGGGTAGTTCAGCAAGGACACAGCTCCGACGCAGCATTTGTACCTCCACTCTTCGCTCCTTTGAATCTAAATGCTCTGTGGGCACTAAGGACTCACGCTCATGCGCCCTTGTGCTCAGGTTCATGGAACAGCTCCCCTGCCTGTCCCAGTCCAGTTCTGAAGGGCAGAACAAGTCACTGTCCCAGGAGGTGCTGGGTAATGAAATCATTCAGCCATCCGAATAAACAAGGAGGACTGTGAACTGTATGTTCTCTTAGAGATGTATAATTAATGTTGATATTTTAGAGACCCTACCAAATTTACTAACGAACCCTGATGAAAACTTGCGTAGCAGTTGCCTGAGGGGACTTGATGGGGTTCTTTGGCGCAATGCCTGGGAAACTCTGACCTTGAGGTGAGAGAACGCTTCATTACCCTGGTAGTCAGGACCCTGCTCTCCCCATGGGTCTCAGCCAAGATCCTCGCATGTGCTGCTCTTCAGCTGCCCTGACCCTGATCCTCTGACCTCACCAGGTGGGAGGCTCGGCCCTGAACTTCCAAGCTGTCTTCTCCACCAGCAGTGCTAGGAACCCCCTCCTGCACCTCTCCTTGCTGCTTAGAGGCCCACCGCCCTTGCCTTCCATCTCCCCTGAATATTCCAGGCAAGTTCTTAGGTGAGGTTCCTTACATTTGACTCCTGAGGCTCAGCCGTCCCCTGGCTGCGTGACCTCAGCTGAGTTTCCTGTCTCAGCTTGTGACGCCATGAAGGAGCGTAGACCTCGTGGCGTCAGGTGGGTGGTGAATTTACTACACGTGGAAACTTGCCACACGACCTGCTCATTCGCACTCCTGGGCAGGCTCCTGTCACAAAATCTCACTGCAGCATCTGTATTTACCATTACATTGCACTCTGCTGGAACGTCAAGGCTGTATATTATTCATTTTTATAACTTGTGTCTAGGCAATCTATAATGTTTGAAGGATAAATTTAGCCAATAAAATTGCTCAAACTTGAACAGAATATGTTAAACCAACAGTCCAGGTAAACTTGAGGTATCATGCTGGGGAATCTCCGCTCCTCGTGCTGCGGAGGCATGGCTGTCATTTTCTCTGAGTAGTCTCAGCGGCAGAGGACATGGGCAGGCTGCAAACCGCAGGGCCAGTGAGATGATCTCCGTAAGCAGGAGGAAGCCCAGGTCCATAGAAATCTCTGAAGGAGATGAAACAGCTGCCTGGGCTTGCTCCTGTGGTCCTTCGCCCACAGAAACCTGTGGGTGGCCTCACGACTGATGAGAGTGCACAGCAGGTGGAAGAGCAGAGAGGCTCTCGGGGTCCGGGTGAGACAGACCTCGATCTCATGGTCACACGGCCCCACTCGCTGTCTGCTATCTGATTCCTTAAGGAGAGCTAATGTATTGCAAAGCGAAAAGGGAAAATGCTTGATTATTGGATTTTATCATCATTCTCTGGATTTCAAAATATCCTAATATTAAAATATGCATGATAGCCGGGTGTGGTGGCGCACACCTGTAATCCCAGCTCTCGGGAGGCTGAGGCAGGAGGATCGGTGTGAGTTCGAGACCAGCCTGGGCTACAAAAGTGAGCTCAAGGCCAGCCTGAACTGCACAGTGAGACCCTGTCTCAATAAGACAAAATAAAATAAAATAAAATATGCACGATAACAATTGTTTCCTAGTGGTTAATTGATCATTAGAATTTAGCATGAGATTTTACTCCACCAATGTATTATATTTAGTTTTTATGCATTTTTATTATATTATAAAAGAAATGTAAAGATTTGAAAGTGAGGATTATCATTAATTAATTATTTATTGTGATGAAATGCACTGCCGCGTGGAGGTTTCAGGAGACTAGTTCTTTTTGGAGGGGTAGATTGCTCACATCTCCCTGCTTGACTGATACACTTTCTTCTGGACTTCATGAATAAATTCTTTTATTATATTTTAGGTGATTATTACCAATATATTTCATACATCATCCTAAATGAATGAGCTTGTATCTAATGTTAGTAATTAATAAGCATTTATTAAAGAAGAAATGTGATTTGACCCAAAATGCTTAAGTGGATGACACCCAAGTTGCTTATTTGTTTCTCTAAACTGTCCTAATTATCTTTCAGTGGCCAATTAAATAATATTTCTACAGAGGACTTGCTGAAAGATTTTTACAAATTATTTTCTTAAAGTAGGGCACTATGGTATCATTTAGTGTGCTAAAATTAATATGCTGCATTCTAAATTTTGTCCCATTAATTTGAGTGACACTGGAAGGAGATGCAGTATTCTGTGACTCTATCTTCTTGTTCATAATACTACACAGGGGATGGATGATATATAAACTTAGTAAGTAATTTTTAAAGGAGCAACAAGGAATTATGAACTATCTATCTATCTATCTATCCATCTATCTATCTATTTATATTTTTGAGACAGGGTCTCACTATGCAGTTCAGGCTGGCCTTGAGCTCACTTTGTAGCCCAGGCTGGTCTCAGACTTGCACTGATCCTCCTGACTCAGCCTCCCAAGTGCTGGGATTATAGGCGTGCACCACCACACTAGGTGAGGAGTGAACTTTAAATAGCAAATGAAAACTATATAAATGAGCATAGTATGGTTTGAATTGGTTTACTTAAAATATAGGAAGTTTCAGGAATTATACAGTAGGAAATTTTGCTTCTCATGATATAGGTATAGATATAGTCTTAGTTTCTTTCTTTTTGAGACAAACTACCCAACATTCCATGTTGCAAGAGAAAAGGCCTAGTTGAGCTCACTGTCTGCGAGCCGGTTCTACTCCACAACTGGCTGCTTCCAAGGTAGCATGGCAGAGGGGCGTCACAGAAAAAGGGTAGATCGTGTCAGGGTAGGTGGGCAGCAGCAAGCAGCGGCACCGAGTAGCACACGGGCTTTCTCTCTGCTCCTTTACATTCCATGGAGGCACAGCCTACAGACCGGTGCTGCTCCATCTGGGATGGGGGACCATTATCCACACCCTTCACCACAGAACTACCTCTGTGGCTCACATCCGCACAGCTTAGTCCAGCCACGTTCGACATGCCCCATTGTGAGTGCTTGACTCTCTGGAGGGACATCTAGATGCAAGCCGGAATGATACACAAAATTCTAATGTGCTATAATGCTTCCATTTGAATTAATATCAAATAGCTTTATAGCAAAGCCCTCGGAGGAGTTGAAGCGCTCAGGCTTCAGAGCCGCTCTGCCTTCCTTCTGGTCACACTGCTGCTTTAGAGTAACCTCTTGCTCAGGGTTCTCATTTGGATCTGTGGACTTCAGAACGACACGGCGCCCTGTGATCCCAAAGACTCAGGCAGTGGGCCCCACTCCTGCTTTTTATTATCCATCATCTTTCTTTGTGCGTCGCCATCCTCCAGGTTCCTAAGGATCCGGGAGTGGCTTTCCCTTTTTGTCTGCCCATTCACTTTCAGTCTTTCATCTGATGCCTTCTCTCACTGAGCACCCTTGTTTTGCATTTCAAAATGAGATCATCTTAAGTTTCTTCCTTTTCTCTCGAGGTCACCTGCATCATGAGTCGTGAAGGACCCTTTCACCTTCACAAATTGTGCTTGTGTGTAACTTCTTAGGTGACTCAGCCCTCAGAGGAGACTTTTCCAAAGGGAAGGGAAGGGCGCACAAGATGCATCATGCCACATTCATTGTCTTTCCCCTTCTGGGACTAAATACGGGGGACAACCAGCCTGTCAGGTTGGTTCTTGCTCCAGGTCCTGGAGGGCTCAGTCCACGGTCGCTTGGCGGCAGAGCTTTCTGAGGCATGCACGGTGGCCGTGCCAGCCCCTGCCTGCACAGCCAGCCATCAACAGGGCTTCTTTGTAGTCTGGAGATTCCCAGCTCCCCCCTCCAGTATTTCCCCTCGCTTTCCAGGTGCTGTCATGAGCCCATTGCACCTGCCCTTTTCCACAGCCCAGTCTCATCCAAGTCTCTCCTGACTGAACAGTGGGACCCAGCAATGGTTCGCAGAAGTCACGCTCTTTGCAGCAGGCAGGAGCGACAAGCTGTGAGCTAGCGGGTGACTCTGAGGCTCATTAATCCCACGGAGCCAAGTTGAGAGGAGAATCTCTCAGGTACGTTTTGAGAGTTAAGTGTGGAGCAACGGGATGGAGAGATAATTGGGAATTATGACATGCCCAGCTGCTGTGGTGGACAGAATCGTGTCCATCTCCCAAAGGCATGGGATGAAGCTCTGCCCCAATCCGACTGTATTTTGAGATGGGGGTCTTCCGGAAGTATTTGAGCTGAAAGGAGGTAGGAGCTGTGGGGTTGTGACCTGGTAGGACTGGTTCCAGTCAAGAAGAGACATCAAGAATGTATGGTGTC